>APFE031600585.1:10142-229390 GCA_000404065.3 Pinus taeda | reverse complement strand
CCCAGATTGACTAGAAATTACTATACTTTTACAAGGCAATTTTACAGCTGTTTTTAGCTTCGGGGGCACTGCCCCTGAAACCCCCTGCCAGGGGGGGGCTCCCAAAGGTCGCAGCCACCCCCCCTTGATCCCCCCTGCAGTGAATATTTTATGGGCGGCATTGCCGCCCCCATTTTGAACTGGGGTCCAATGTGGTGGTACTTTTGAATATAGAAGATAATCAGGCTCCACACCCAACAACTATCATCCACTGTCTTGATCACTTCAAAGTAATCTAGGGTGCTCGATCCTTCAATAGCCACCGTAACCCCATATAGGCGCCCCATAGGAATGATCTTCTATTAATTTTCCATGCATGGCTGGATAGGAGACCACCGCAACATAGTTCTTCGCTTTCTATCCCAAGTCTGTTTTCGTAGCACATTCGTATAAGATCCTAGATCAAGAATTATCTGATCCATTTCATACTCTCCGATCTCCATAGTTAGCCTCATTGCACGACCTATTCGCTTCTTGCTTTTGCCCATATTTTGTACTCTGCGTTGTTTCCTGGAGGAGTCTTAACCTTACTTGTACAATTATCAATCGACTCTTGGATCCCTTTTACCACCTTTCTATCCTGTAACAACTTCATACAAGTTTTCAGATCTATGTCCTACGCTTCACATAAAGGTTTCCTTAGCCCGGTTTAGATCGAATCCAACTTCCTTCATGATAGCCTTGTGTCCGACCACTTTCCTTTATCATCTCTAGTGGCAATACCACTCCGCGTTACTCTATTTTTTATAGGCTCTTCTTCACGAGGCTCCACCCTCATCATGTGAATATTTAGTGTAGGTGTTTGAGCTTTCTTCTCCTACATCTTGGCTATTAGTACTGGGAAATCTTCGATAACATGATCAAACTGTCGGTAATACTGACAGGAGGGATGCGTTGGGTTCTGATAGTCACGAGTAAAATGACATGCTTCTCCACAATTTTAGCAAATGACTTGCCCGTGACCCATTCTAGCCCCTCCTCCTCGTCCTCTTCCTCAACTCTGGATTCTGTAGAAATTCTCACTATAAATCATCCGATGATGCAATATACTAAAGCAAAATACTTGATCTACTTCTACAAAAAATCTTGCAGAAGCTTAGTCAATTTTGAGAAAGATCAAATAGAACACATATAATAGAGAATGAGAAATCAATCACACATGAAAAAAGAAGAATACTCTAGGGAAAGCCTGAGGTAAAAACCCCGATCTCTGTATTATCATACAAGTGGAAATATCTCCAGATTACATAAAGCTTTAGCTCACAAGCTATCCAGCTCTTAGTACAATCCCTCAATGCTGCTCATAGACTGAATAGACACAACATATGCCTTCCTCCAGTCCTCCAAGACTCCTATTTCCTTGCGCAGTTTCTCTTGGGGTCCAATGCTACCACTTGTGTGAATTCACCTCTCACACAACTTACCAAACTCAGAAATAACTGCGCAATCCCGAAGGAGATAATTCCTTCTGCATGGATGAGTTTCCTATATAGGAAAATTCCTCCAACTGATAGTACATTATCCCTTCCTTTGATCTCAACCAGGTCTATGACTGAACTGACATGCATGAGTTATTCATGAGAGAATATTCAGTTATCTGAAGTGCAGTAGTTACATGCATGCATGGATTAACTAACTGAACTCACAATCAGTTCCAAAAACTATTGGAACTAATCTAACTAGACTTAGCTCAGGTAATTGAGCTAACTAATTACAACTCAAAGTACAACTCATCCTGATCACTTTAATTAAGGGATAAATTCCTCAAGCAAAGCGATAACTGTTGCATGTCTTCACATAGACTTCATGTTTGATTTTCTCCAACTAATTAACTCAAGAAGAATTAATTAATTATTTTTCAAATAGCTAGTGAGATTAAATTTGAATTTTAATTCTCAATTTTAATTCAGGGACTAATTAAAATTGGAATCTATCCCGAAATGCTATTTATAGAAATGCTATTTTTAGCATTTCCATTTTTTACTATTTCCAACAGAGTTGGAGTATATCCTGAAATGCTATTTATAGCAATGCTATTTTTAGCATTTCTTGTTGTTATTTTCAACACTCCTTCTCAATAAGAAAGGCATTCAATTCAAACCCGATCCTGAACCTTTGGAATGTTCTGCATGCAACACTTCTCTCAAGTGTTGTTGCTCCAAAAACTCTAGAAACACAAAAAATATCCAACCTGAATTAGAATGATGCCTCTGTCATCAAAGTCTCTGACTACTATTTCCTCTGTTGATTGAAAACTCTACACCTCTGTGCTCTTCAATATCTGACTGCCCTAGCCTCTGTCACATTGATCTCTAACTGCATCAATCACACTAATTCCTCTTGCTGCATCCGTGCTACTGTTGGTCCTATCTCCCAGCATGCATCCACACTGCACCTCCTCTCATCATGTTGCATCGTGCTGCCCACTGCTGTACTACAACTCAGTTATTGAGAAGTAAGTAATCGATCTCCCAACAAACCTCCCTGTTAGGCTAGAAACATCCTCTGATGCTAAAGCTTCCTCTGCCGCTCCATCTGCATCTGTCTATACCCACTTAGCCAGTCTTGCTACTCCTCGTTAGGGCTCCCGTAGCAAGGTCTAATCAAAGAGGTTGGGTACCTCAAGGATCCTACCTCTATTCTAGCCTTCTTGGGACTATCACTCCACATCACCCCACCTCCCACCTGGAGGTATGGATGAATGTGATCCTTCTGTTCACTTGGCTCAAAATTTCCCCCTACTGGAGGTCTCTGACTGAACTGACATGCATGCGTTATTCATGAGAGAATATTTAGTTATCTAAAGTGCAGTAGTTACATGCATGCATGCATTAACTAACTGAATTCACAATCAGTTCCACAAACTGTTGGAACTAATCTAACTGGACTTAGCTCAGTTAACTGAGCTAACTAATTACAACTCAAAGTACAACTCATATTGATCACTTTAATTAAGGGATAACTTCCTCAATCACAGGGATATCTGTTGCATGTCTTCACATAGACTTTATGTTTGATTTTCTCCAACTAATTAACTCAAGATGAATTAATTAATTATTTTTCAAACAACTGCTAAGTTCAAATTCGAATTTTAATTCTCAATTTTAATTAAGGGACTAATTAAAATTGGAATCTATCCCGAAATGCTATTTATAGCAATCCTATTTTTAACATGTCTATTTTTTACTATTTCCAACAGTGTTGGAGTATATCTTGAAATGCTATTTATAGAAATGCTATTTTTAACATTTCTTGTTGCTATTTTCATCACTCCCTCTCAACAAGAAAGGCATTCAACTCGAACCCAATCCTGAACCTTTGGAATGTTTTGCATGCAACACTTCTCTCAAGTGTTGTTGTTCCAACAACTCTAGAAACACAAAAAATATCCAACCTGAATCAGAATGATGCCTTTGTCATCAAAGTCTCTGACTACCATTGCCTCTATCAACTAAAACTTTGCACCTTTGTGCTCTTCAGTATCTGACTTCTCTAGCCTTTGTCACATTGACCTCTGACTGCATCAATCACACTGATTCCTCCTGCTACATTCATACTGTTGTTAGTCCTATATCCCAGCATGCATTGACACTGCACCTCCTCTCATCATGTTGCTTCGTGCTACCCACTGGTGCACTGCAACTCAGTTACTGAGAAGCAAGTAACTGATCTCCCAACTGACCTCTTTGTTAGGCTAGAAACATCCTCTGATGCTGAAGCTTCCTTTGCTACTCCATCTGCATCTGTCTCTACCCACTTAGCCAATCCCGCTACTCCTCTTTGGGGCTCCTGTAGCAAGGTCTAATCAAATAGGTTCGCTACCTCAAGGATCCTACCCCTATTCTAGCCTTCTTGGGACTATTACTCCACATCGCCCCACCTCCCACCTGGAGATATGGATGCATGTGATCCCTCTGCCCACTTGGCTTGAAATTTCCCCCTACTGGAGGTCTCTCCATGAGTGGATGCCTCCACTCAGTCTCCTCTCGGATTCTCCAATTGTGGTTGCTCCACAACCTCTTGAAGCTGCTTCACTAATTGTGGCTCTTCCACAATTGTCTGAGACTTCTTCTGGTGTTGCATGTTGAGTGGTAATGTACTGTCCCTGTCAACCACCAACTCTTCAATAGATGCCTTGCTCCTCAAGGCTTTGCATGCATCTTGAACCTCAAGAGAATACAGGTTCTTGACTCATGAACCAATATGCTTCACCTGTCTCGTGGTGATGTGTCTAAGGAAAACCTTTCCCTTACTCAAGACTACATCATAGCCTTTGTCTTCCAGCATCACGATCGAAACCAAGTTCTTCTTCAACCATCACACAAACTTCAAATCCATCAAGGTAATGTGAGCTCCATGCTCCCTCTAAAAAGAAACCATGCCCACACTTGAAACACTATACTTTTCATCATTACCTATCGCTATGAGTATTTGAAGGTCTTTCTCCTCCAAGGTACTAAAAAAACTCTTATCACCGGTCATGTGGAATGAGGCTCCACTATCAAGAAACCAACCACAACCCATCATCAATGAAACCATGCATGCGATGAGGGTAAAATCCAATTCGAACTGAGAGGCCAATGCCTCACCTTCAGATCCTTCCTTGGATCCCATCTTGGATTTCTTCAATGAACAATTTGTTTCATAATGGCCCACCTCATGAAAATGAAAGCATCTCACTTTCGATTTGTCAAACTTCTTCCCACCATGGGAAGAACTCGATTTCGGATGAGAATCCTTCTCCTTCCCTTTATTTGCCTTACTTGCTAAGGCGCAATTTTATTCATCCTCCTTGGATGAAGAACCATCTCTGGTGCTTCTTCTTATCTCCTCCTACATCAGATCCGACCAAAGTCGTTCCCAATTTGGCAGTTTATATCTTTCATTTATTGAGTCTTGGTAGCTATTCCAGCTCTTAGGAAGACCGAGGAGAGCAAGACTCACCATGTCATCATTGACTGTCATGATTTCTACACTTCCAAGCTCATCCCTGCAGGTGGTGAGCTTGTTTTGATATGTAGAGATAGTGTTTCCCTTTTCACACTTGATTTTCCGAAGCTTGTCTTTCAGTGCCAACTTCCTCTGATCGCTGTTGTTCTAATATAGATCCTTCAATGTTTTCCACATTGAAAACGGTGTCTCCTTCGCATGGAGACTCGAGACAATATGGTCTCGAACTCCCTCTAGAAGAATCCTCCTCGCTCTAGCCACACATTTCTTCCATTTCGCCAATTCTTGGGTATTAGTAGCTGCTAGCTTGGGGACTTCGTAATTAATGAAGTCCTTTATTCCGTTGTCCTCTAATATTGCTTCCATGTGATCCTTCCAGGCTATATAATTCGAGTTACCATCAAGGGCATTCTCGAGTCTCAAACCGTTGAATGCCATTGGTGAAATTTGAGATGTGATAGGAATTTGAATTTTATAATCAGGAACTTCAAACTTTGAACTTCTCCCTTCTTTGTATACTTTTCTTCACTTTGATCACCTTTTCTCTGATACCATGTAGAAATTCTCACTGTAGATCACTTGATAATGCAATATACTAAAGCAAAATAATTGATCTACTTCTACAAACAAACTTGCGGAAGCTTAATTGATTTTGAGCAAGATCAAATAGAACACATATAATAGAGAATGAGAAATCAATCACACATGAACACAGAAGAATACTCTCGGGAAAGCCTAAATAAAAGCCCCGATCTCTGTATTATCATACAAGTGGAAATATTTTTGGATTACACAAAGCTTTAGTTCACAAGATATCCAACTCTCAGTACAATCCCTCAATGCTTCTCGTAGACTGAATAGACACAACATATGCCTTCCTCCAGTCCTCCAAGCCTCCTATTTATTTGCGCAGTTTCTTCTGGGGTCCAATGCTGCCACCTGTGTGAATTCACCTCTCGCACAACTCGCCAAACTCAGAAATAACTGTGCAATCCTGAAGGAGATAATTCCTCCTGCATGGATGAGTTTCCTATATAGGAAAATTCCTCCAATTGATAGTACATTGTCCCTTCCTCTGATCTCAACTGGGTCTTTGAATTAACTGACATGCATGCGTTATTCATTAGAGAATATTCAGTTATCTAAAGTGTAGTAGTTACATGCATGCATGCATTAACTAACTGAACTCACAATCAGTTCCACACACTGTTGGAACTAATCTAATTGGACGTAGCTCAGTTAACTGAGCTAACTAATTACAACTCAAAGTGCAACTCATCCTGATCACTTTAATTAAGGGATAACTTCTGCAATCAAAGGGATATCTGTTGCATGTCTTCACATAGACTTCATGTTTGATTTTCTCCGACTAATTAACTTAAGATGAATTAATTAATTATTTTTCAAACAACTACTAAGATCAAATTCGAATTTTAATTCAGAGACTAATTAAAATTGGAATCTATCCCGAAATGCTATTTATAACAATGCTATTTTTAGCATTTCCATTTTTTACTATTTCCAATAGTGTTGGAGTATATCCTGAAATGCTATTTATAGCAATGCTATTTTTAGCATTTCTTGTTGCTATTTTCAACACTCCCTCTCAACAAGAAAGGCATTCAACTTGAATCTGATCTTGAACCTTTGGAATGTTTTGCATGCAAAACTTCTCTCAAGTGTTGTTGCTCCAACAACTCTAGAAACACAAAAATATCCAACTTAAATCAGAATGATGACTCTGTCATCAAAGTCTCTGACTGCTATTGCCTCTGTCGACTTAAAACTCTGCACCTCTGTGCTCTTCAGTATCTGACTGCTCTAGCCTCTATCACTTTGATCTTTGACTGCATCAATCACACTGATTCCTCCTGCTGCATTTGCGTTGCTGCTGGTCCTATCTCCTAGCATGCATCCACAATACACCTCCTCTCATCATGTTGCATCGTGCTACCCACTGCTGCACTGCAACTCAGTTACTGAGAAGTAAGTAACTGATCTCCCAATTGACCTCCTTGTTAGGCTAGAAACATACTCTGATGCTGAAGCTTCCTCTGCTGCTCCATCTGCATCTGTCTCTACCCACTTATCTAGTCCTGTTACTCCTCATCAGGGCTCTCGTAGCAAGGTCTAGTCAAAGAGGTTGGGTACCTCAAGGATCTTGCCCCTTTTCTAGCCTTCTTGGGACCATCACTCCACATCGCCCCACCTCCCATCTGGAGGTATGGATGCATGTGATCCCTCTTTCGACTTGGCTCGAAATTCCCCCCTACTAGAGGTCTCTGCATCAGTGGATGCCTCCACTCAGTCTCCTCTAAGCTTCTCCAGTTGTGGCTGATCCACAACCTCCTGAAGTTGCTTCACCAATTGTGGCTCCTCCACAATTGCCTAAGACTTCTTCTGGTGCTGCATGTTGAGAGGTAATGTACTCTCCCTTTCAACCACCAAGTCTCCAATAGCTGCCTTTCTCCTCAAGGCTTTGCATGCATCTTGAACCTCAAGAGCATAAAGGTTCTTGACTCATTAACCGATCTACTTCACTTGTCTCGTGGTGATGTGTCAAAGGAAATCCTTTCCCTTACTGAAGACTATATCATAGCCTTTGTCTTCTAGCATTGCAATCAATACCAAGTTCTTCTTCAGCCCTGGCACATAATTCACATCTGTCAAGGTAATGCGAGCTCCATGGTCCCTTTGAAAAGAAACCGTGCCCACATCTGAAACAGTATACTTTTCATCATTACCCATCACTATGAGTATCTGAAGGTCTTTCTCCTCCAAGGTACTAAACAAACTCTTATCGAAGGTCATGTGGAATGAGGCTCCACTATCAAGAAACCAACCACAAACCATCATCGATGAAACTATGCATGTGATGAGGGTAAAATCCAATTCGACTAAGAGGCCAAGGCCTCACTTTTAGATCCTTCCTTGGATCCCATCTTGGATTTCTTCAATGGAAAATTTGTTGCATAATGGCCCACCTCATGACAATGAAAACATCACACTTTCAATTTGTCAAACTTCTTCCCACCATGGGAAGAACTCAATTTGGGATGAGAATCCTTCTCCTTCCCTTTCTTTGCCTTACTCACTAAGGTGCAATTTTCTTCATCCTCCTTGGATGAAGAACCATCTCTGGTGCTTCTTCTTATCTCCTCCTGGATCAGATCTAACCAAAGTCATTCCCGATGTGGTAGTTTCTCTCTTCCATTTACCAAGTCTTGGTAGCTATGCTAGCTCTTAGGAAGACTGAGGAGAGCAAGACTCACCATGTCATCATTGGCTGTTGTGATTCCTACACTTCCAAGCTCATCCTTGCAGGTGGTGAGCTTGTTCAGATATGTAGAGATCATGTCGCCCTTTTCACACTTGATTTTCCAAAGTTTGTCTTTCGGCGCCAACTTTCTCTGATCACTACTATTTTGATATAGATCCTTCAAATTTTTCCACATTGAAAATGGTGTCTCCTTCCCATGGAGACTCGAGACATTATGGTCTCGAACGCCCTCCAGAAGAATCCTCCTCACTCTAGCCACACATTTCTTCCATTCCGCCAATTCTTGGGCATTAGCAACTGTTGGCTTAGGGAATTCTTGATCAATGAAGTCCTTTAGACCGTTGTCTTCTAATACTGCTTCCATGTGATCCTTCCAGGCTATATAATTTGAGCTTCCATCGAGGGCATATTCAAGTCTCAAACTGTTGAACGCCATTGGTGAAATTTGAGATGTGATAAGAATTCGAATTCTATAATTAAGAACTTCAAACGTCGAACTTCTCCCTTATTTGTATATTGTTCTTCACTTTGATCACCTTTTCTCCGATACCATGTAGAAATTCTCAATGTAGATCACCTGATAATGCAATATACTAAAGCAAAATACTTGATCTACTTCTACAAACAAACTTGCAGAAGCTTAATCAATTTTGAGCAAGATCAAATAGAACACATATAACAGAGAATGAGAAATAAACCACACATGAACACAAAAGAATACTCTGGGGAAAGCCTCAGCTAAAAACCCCGATCTTTGTATGATCATACAAGTGGAAATATCTTCGGATTACACATAGATTTAGCTCACAAGCTATCCATCTCTCAGTACAATCCCTCAATGTTGCTCATAGACTGAATAGACATAACATATGCCTTCCTCCAGTCCTCCAAGCCTCCTATTTCCTTGCATAGTTTCTCTTGGGGTCCAATGCTTCCACCTGTGTTAATTCACCTCTCACACAACTCACCAAACTCAGAAATAATTGTGCAATCCTGAAGGAGATAATTCCTTCTGCATGGATTAGTTTCCTATATAGGAAAATTCCTCCAACTAATAGTACATTGTCCCTTCCTCTAATCTCAATTGGGTCTCTGAATGAACTGACATGCATTATTTATTCATTAGAGAATATTCAGTTATCTGAAGTGAAGTAGTTACATGCATGCATGCATTACCTAACTAAACGCACAATCAGTTCCACAAACTGTTGGAACTAATCTAACTGGACTTAACTCAGCTAACTGAGCTAACTAATTACAACTCAAAGTAAAACTCATCCTCATCACTTTAATTAAGGGGTAATCTCCTCAATCAAAGGGATAACTATTGCATGTCTTCACATAGACTTCATGTTTGATTTTCTCCAACTAATTAACTCAAGATGAATTAATTAATTATTTTTCAAACAACCGCTAAGATCAAATTCGAATTTTAATTCTCAATTTAATCTAGGGACTAATTAAAATTGGAATCTATCTCAGAATGCTATTTACAACAATGTTATTTTTAGCATTTCCATTTTTTACTATTTCCAATAGAGTTGGAGTATATCCTGAAATGCTATTTTTAGCATTTCTTGTTGCTATTTTCAACAAAATCCTCCATGCGCTGCACCAACGCCCTGATCCCGAGGCTAATTTTTTGCCTGCTTTCTATATGTAGGATTATGATCCATCATCAGTTTGTAGATTTGACAGTTGCACTCATCATGCGCAACTGATTTACAAAAAGTAAAAAATAACTACTTCGGAGTTTGCACAAACTTCTGTAGGAGATGACAGTTGTCAGTCACATGATTCTAAGTTATTTGAAAGATAAAGCACCATAAGAGTACCCCTGCGCTCGGTCCAACGATGCTTCCTGGTTTTAGAGGAACAAGACCTCCCCCAATAAGGTAAATTTGATAAACTGGACAATGGTTCTTATCATGACCATGGCCTTTACACTTCAAGCAACAAAATTCTACGTGTACCTCAGGCTGGGCTTCTTTTCCCTTATTAAGGCTCTGCAACTGAATGTGCAAGCTCACCAGCTGTAATTGAATCTATTGTACCCCTATATTCGTATCCTGCATTAGTGAAGCTTCTAATCTAATGAAAATCTCTACTACTTCTTCTTGCGTTCCTATTTTCTGCTACGACAATGGTAATCTCAGTTGAGGTAGGAGTGAAGAAATGTACTAGTCTCTATGTTGAGTATCTGTAAGGGTCGTATTAGCTTGTTGAATCTGACACTTTAATATTTGATCAAGTCCCATGCGAACTCATTTACCCTCTGCTGAATCTCGTTAAGCTCTGTCATAGTTCGGGCTTGAGATTTGGGCTCCTTGAACTCAATGTTCAATGCTTGCTGGGTTTCTAGCATAGTCGTGTTGGGTTTATCTGTGTAGAACTTGATGTACCAACTTAGCGCTTTATCCTACAGCTCTGTGACTAGCTGTGCTTTCTTCATGTTTTCATTAATGATCTACTGTGCCTTCCATACAACATCTGTGATGAACCAAGATTGTTTGGGGTCTATAGTTCCCAAACCCTTAAATACGACATCTTCATCGTGTTCACCATGCTAAAATGGTTGAGGTGGGGGTGGAAGTGGAGGCGGAGGTGTAGGTGTGTGAGGCGAAGGTAGAGGTGGTGGTGGAGTGGATGGATGAGGTATCCCTGTGATACTTTGACTTACTATCTCTAGCGCGCTTTGCGGTGTTCTTAGAACATTTCCTTCGTCGTTGCTATTAGGAGATCCTAATAGTGGACTGTATTCAGAGGTTGATTCTTCATTCATTCTGAATGTTCTCCAACTTTGCGCAGTCCCAAACATCAATTTAAAGGCATAACCCGCTTTTTGCACAATAACATCTTAATCTAGGTCTTCAGATATTTCAAGTACTTACCTCTTGGTCCCTTAAAGAACTTGCGCTCTGCTTCATTGTAGCTGGTGCACGTAGCGATTGTGAACTCAGTTATGAATCCTCCTAGAATGTGATCGATCCAATGGTCGATGACCCACATGATGTTATTTTATGAAGCCTCCAAGTGCTTCACTAGTTCTGGGGTCCACACAATAGGGCCATCAAGTTTCCACATACCCTGACTATCGGCCAATTTGGACAACCCCTCTTGCAATTCATAGGGGAAAGAGCAGAAGAATATTTCGTGTTCGTCTATGAATAACTATCTATTCATCCATTCTTCCTTTGATAAGCACATATTTCTATTCTCCTAAGTGCAAACATGTGCAACTTCCGATCAATCCACTTTTTGATCTCTTTTTTAGTGGGGAATCACTTATCACATATTCCTCAGCAAGATCTCGGTCTCGGAAACATAGCCATTTGTTGGCTAGATGTGCCCTGACCCAAGTTCAAAGTTAGCTGCGCCAACCAACAAAAACATAAAATGTTGTCCCTTTCAACAACAATCTGCGTAGTGTAGGCTACAATCTCACTCGTAGCAGTATTGGGGGATGACATAACCAGGTTTCTGCATTCAGAGGTCTGTGTGATGGGTTCCTGTGACTTCTAGGGATTAGTTCTATCTTTGCGAACCCTAACCCTTCCGAAACAATTCATAACAACAAATCTTATAAACAACAACTATATCTCTGCGAAGGTCATTAAATGGTCATAAAATGCATAATTTATACTGATCTGCCACTTTCACGCATTAGATAATATTTTATTCATATACTTTTAGATACAGAGTGAACACACATAATTGCATAAATAAATACAGATGAACATATATGCAAAGTATGGGTCAAAACTGTCTTTATTAGATATGATCTTCAAAGTACAAACTCTTCTTCCCTGCGCACTCAGCTGTAGGGGCCCACACACTCAACTTGTGGACTTACCAAGGTATTCACGCACTCAGCTACAGGAGCCTACCCCTTATATTAAGTATAGGAAACATACCTTCCTGCCTTAGCTTACTTCCCCAAACAATTTTCTTCTATCTCATGATGATCTCTTAGACTCATTATGAATCTTCTATTTATATCCTTTCCTTTTAAAATAGCATGGTCTGCGGACCATGGGGGGTCTCAAAAACTTCTTAACACCTAAAAACCTAAGGGAATAAAGCCTCTTTGACTCTTACTATCTTTGCTTAGACTTTACATTTTTCCAAAATGGGAATACAAAATTTAACCCCAAGGACCCCATCCCAACACATACCGTACATTCCAACTCATCACAATTCAAAATATGGATGGATGATTGAATCTATCAAACATCCACCTTGACAAGTCAAACAACACTATAGAAGTGCCTTACATAAAACACCAAGTGATTTACATCACATTCACGAGTCTTGCTCCCTCTCGGGGTCAACACATTCCATCATGTCAACTCATAATTACAAGTAATATTTATTCTATTCTACCATACCTTTTAGCATGCAATTACGTGCTCTTATAGTTAGAGTCTTCCCTTAAAAACATATATAGATAGTTTTCTTTATCCATGAGTTACAACTCAACAAACATTCCCACTGACTGCAATCAAAATTTTCTCATTCATGACATCTATGGGTAGCTATGAAATTATTATGCAATTACTTACATAATTATAGGAATTTGCATTTAGAGTTTACTCATTCAGAGATTTGGTCATGGTAGATACATTTCATTCATATAGACATATAAACAATAAATACCAATTACATATACATGTAGCATGTAATCAGACAAGAAACACTTATTTGGAGTGTGACCCATCAAACTGACTGGGATCGAGTCACTTGCCACCCAACCATAGGCTTAGTTGCACATTATCCTTTCTACTGTAACTAGCCACCCTCGCGCCAGGCTATGATACTACCAAGGAACTTATCAAAACTTAGGAATTTTGATAGGTGAAGGAAAATATACTTCACAAACATATAATATTTAGATAACTCTTCTTCCCTATAGAGTCTATGGCCTTTATGATCTCTAGATGCATCTTGACTACATTGCAAACAAACCACTTCACTGCTCCACACTCCCTTGTTGGTTTCCTTGCATATTTCTTCTCATACTCACCCAACATGCATAAAATTATGATCCCCTCAACTTAGAAAGTTATGAATTACTTATACATTAATTTAACAATCATAATTGTATTTAGGCAAGTCTATAATGCACCAACAATGATCAAACCCATGAATGGAACCTTTCTAGACATATTTGGACAACCAACTTGAGTTCTACTCACCCATATTACTAGAGGTATCACTCCACTCATGAATGAAACTTATATAAGACATATTTAATCAACCAAATCAATATTTAATCACCTCAAATGCTACAACAATAATTCCACCTTGGAATGGTATCATTATACTCATGAATTCACTTCTCTAGGCACTCATGTGCTATCTATTGTCTTTGCACATTTTTTCCACTTATGGGTCTCTACTTGAATTTGTCTTCTTTATTCCATGAACTATCTTATTTTCCATTTTTATCCAATCTCCCCTTGTGAAACTCTCCTTCTCTTCATTATCACCCAAACCTTCACGATCTTCGTTCTTTTCCAAGGCTGTCTTTGGGAACTTGTGAACTCTCTAGGCTTTATATTCTCATCCATTCCTCCAATAATTTCTGAAGGAACTCTTCAATTTCCACCCAATTATAGCTTCCCTCTTCCCATGAATTTCTCAAAGCTATGGCATGCTTCCAACTTATTTATATACTTCGTTGGAAAATAAGCAATTTGGAAGTAAGTGATCAATAATTTCCTTTACTAGTTGGCATAAACACCATCTTGGGCCTTTTTTTTTCTTGTAAAACCTTGTTGCTTAATTCCAGTTGCATGAATATTTTAGTTTTGGAAGAAAATTTTAACTTCCACTTTATTCTCCACCGCCAAACTAGTTTTCCCATTAGACGTTCCATGACAAGAGTTTTATATCCCATTTTTTAAGAGAATAAGTCCTAGAAGGGTTAAGAGACCATCACAGATGGTCTTCATCTTCCCCTAATTTGAAATCGCTATATTTTACGACATTTATATATGACTTCCAATAATTTTGAAGATCCTCTCACAACCCAATTTCCTCCCAAGTGATTCATTTTATTGCCAATTTGTGGATCTCTCCTAGTTCACAATATGTCTTAGTGAAAATAAACCCTTTTATTAGAGTCCCTATGACAATTGAGGAGGTAATATATGTTATCAATTGATATCTATCCAAGGATCAATCCCTATTTGGACTTTATTCCCTTTACCCACCTTCCATATCAACCAATTACCAATCAATTGGAAAGCCGTGTTCACAACTTTCCATATAATTGACGCATTATGTATTTGTTTCATATGGTTCCTAATACAATCCTATACCGTCACAAGGTATAAGTACTTAGCTTTAATTACTTGGACCCACATTCCTTTTACTTGGACCAAACTCACCTTTTTTTCAACTAGGACCACTAAGAAAATAAAGAGGTTTTTTAGACTCCATCCTCCTTTTCTGTTTGAGACTGATAGTTTTTTCCAAGATGCTAGCATAAGTCCTTCTTTAGATTATCTGATAACCTAATAAATTTGTAACACAATTTCCTAATTGATTCCAATACACGTTTTCATACCTAAGCCAATGAAATCCAATATATTGTCTCTCCTTTTAGGGAAATTTATATAAGTATCAATCTTACTCATCTTACTATCTATCTATTTCACTAATGGTTTTTGTTCTATTTTATTTTGGAAATAAACCATTGCTAATCTCCTTTTTCTTAGATTGTTGGGATGGGGGTCCCTGGGTTAGTTTTGGGGTTAAAATAAATCAAGTTTTGATGTATATTTTGTAACTAATGTAAAGTCTCCACGATTTGTGGACGCGGAGCATGTAGATGGTTAGGAGTCAAAGGGGTTTTAGCCCCTTATTTATGTAAAGTTTGCGTTGGCTTTGAGACCCACCCGTGGTCCATAGACCATGGGATTGTATGTAAAAAGCTATAAATATGTGTGTCTTAGAGAGTCTAAGGCATAATCAGATAAGAAATAATGAGAGGTAATGGGTCAATAGAAGAGAAGTGTTAGCACAGAGAAGTTGGTCAGATAAGAGAGAAAGGCTCTACAACTGAGTGCGCAGAGGCCTAGGTAGATTCCGCAGCTGAGTGCGCAAACCCCTACAAATGAGTGCGTAGGGTAGTGTTGAGTCTGTAAACCTGAACTAAAGATCAATAAAGAATATTATTGAAGAAATCTTATGTATATCTATTTATCTATGTTTACTTCTGCTTGCAATATATGTTGTGAAGGAATACTGTGTTTATGAAATAATGATCTAATGATACACGATTCTATTGAATAATTGTTAGATGATGTACGCAAGCATGTTTATGTAATTCCATAAAGACTCTGATGAATTATCTGAGGTTTATTAATAAGTTAAGAAGATCTATGCGAACACTAATTAAGGGTTGTTCTCTGATACACATAAGTCAACTGATAAAGGTCAGCAAAAGCCAATCGTAGACCTTCACGAAGGTCTAAAGGCTGTTTAGATAGAGTTGCAGTACCGAGCCCTAAGGACTTATAGATCTGCGCGAAGGCAGATCTGAGGTGCTAGAAGACATCACACTCGTCTCTGGATGCAGAAACTTGGTCCTTGCATCCCCCTATACTTCTTCGAGTGAGACGACATCCTGCGCTATGTGGGTTGTTGCCGAAAGGGCCAGTATCATAGGGATTTGTTGGTTGGCGCAACTAACTCCAAACATGGGTTAGGACCCCCTAAGACAAAAAATGGTTCCATTGTCGGGATGAGGTTTTTCTTGAAGGATATGTGTGATGTTGCATCACTGGAACCCAATGAAGAAATAAATTGAAAGGTGGCTGAATAGAAAAAATCACGAATTCATGGCAGAGGAAAATAGGAATCCACGCTTTTCGAAGGAGAAGTGGTTGGATAGATATTTGTATATGGAGATACACGAAATTTTCTTCTGCACCTTCCTGATCGGATTATACGAGTGGTTAGCTAAGTTGGCAGAAAGTCAAGGGAGGTGGAAGCTTGATGGTCCAATAGTGTGGACTCTAGAACTTGTATGAAAATTAGAAGCCTATGAAGACAAGATCGCGTGGGCTGTTGATCATTGGCTCGATCTAATTATAGGGGGATTTGTTACAGAATTTGCAGTCGATACCTCAGTCAACTACAACAAAGTGGAGCGATGATTTTTCAAGGGACCGCGAGGTAAGTATCTAAGGTCTTTGAATACTTGGATTAAAATTTTGTTGTGTGAAAAAAGGGTTATTCCATTGCCTTCATGTTTCGAGCTATGTGAAGTGGAAAACTCTTTAGAGATCAAGAGAAATCAGGCCTAGAATATACCCGCTGATCAGATGTTCTTCGAGCTACGATGAAGGAGTGGTACAGGCCTCACCAGAGAGTGTTTTCCAACTAATAAGGTAGGGTTTTCCTTGGACACATCATCCACCCACTCCACCTCCACTACATACACCTTCGCCCACACCTCCACCACCACCACGACCATTCAACATGGAAAACACTATGAAGCTGTTGATTTTCAAGGGCATAGGGAGTGAAGACACACAACAGTTCTGGTTTGTTGCAAACACTGTGTGGACAACACAACATATTACTGATGATAATATAAAGAAGGTAAAATTGGTTACCTCTCTATAGGATTTCACGCTGACTTGGTATATTAAGTACTGTTCTGATAATCCTCTGGCATCGCTAGCAGATACTAAGGTTGCTTTAAATAAGGAGTTTAGTAAGCCTAAGTATGACTCGCAATCAGTAGGAAATCATTATGAGGGTTGATGAGATGCCTTGGGAATTAGATCAATGGTTGAAATGTGTGATTCGAGAAGCTAACATGCAGCTCACAGATGGTTAGCACTGCGAGTGGCTTATAGCTTCACTTATGCCCCACATAAGGATTGCTTTGTCACAACAAAAGATAGGTACTCAGGAAGAAGCCCTAGAAATCACAATGAGGTTGCATGCAATGCCCATTTAGGATGTGACCTTGGGGTACAACAGATTCACTCTTAGTTATAGAGCCTCTACTTGGAATTGAAAAGCTTGAAGAAATATAAGGAGAGTAAACCAGAAGTGCGAGCAGAAGTCTAGTGCCTAAGTGTAAGAGCCAAGGGCATGATAAAGACCATTGTCCGATATTCACGAACTATATTATAGGAGGGGGACCAATTCCCCTGAGGCCAGAAGCTCCAATAGGACCAAGTGTGGGGGCCGCGCTATTTTTCAGGTTGTTGGACAACATGTGACGAATAACTGTCATTTGCTTCAAAAATTCATCCAGACACTGCAACAACTGTTCTCTAACTTCTCTAAATAAGTGGGCCACAATGAGCGCCACTGTCACAGCTATGAGATGATGATGGAAAGAACACCTACCTATTGGATGCAAGCAGAAACTCAGCCTCTAGAGCAGGGTGCCAAAGGAGTGCATGGAGGATATCAGGGATGAGGGTGAGGCCGCAGAGGAGGAGGAATTATGCACGAGACTGTTAGAATCAGACACACTTTTCATGTCAATATTGCAACCAGTTTGATCATACCATAGATGAATAACCGATGCTGATAGCTAATATGAAGGAGAAAAAGGCGCAACCATAACAACCTACGTAGAACTTACAAATGATGAGAGATGAGCCCCGCGAAGAGGATCAGAGCATGAATATAGTGATGAGGAGTGGAATAACAACTGACAATGATAAAGGTAAACAACCTAAAGAGGACGGATGGGTCTACAAGGCCCTAGAAAAGGAAATGGGTTTTGACTTAGAGCGCACTAAGGAAAAGTTTATGGAGGCCAAGAAAAGCTTCGCTAAGGCCTCCACCTCAGAAAGGCAGAACAAAGTGAAAGAACCCAACACACCTATAGAGGTTGACCCCTCTATTCTTACCACATTCTCAAAAACCTGTATAAAGTTTTGTACGATAGAAAATTTGTGGAAGGCCTGCAAGAGTTGATAAACAAATGTGCCAGCAAGGGGAAGGTCCTTGATGAACATCACGTAGTTAGAAAAAGTGGCAAACATAAGGCTAGAACGAGGTGTAAAATGAGGCTTATCGTGAAGATATGAGATTATGAGATGGACTAGGTCATTATGGATCTGGGGTCTAATGCGAACATTTTGCCAAAATAAACATGGGAAAGAATGTGGAGACCTGTGCTGCAGTGGTCTCCACTTCAACTCAGAATGGAAAACCAACAGAAGACCATTCCTATGGGACGACTATATGGAGTAACATTTGGTATAGAAGGTGCGAGCGTGATGACTGACCTTGAAGTGATATAGGTCGTTGATGACAATAATCCATACCCTACGCACCTTGAAATTGACTGGGCCATTGACATGAACATGGTCATCAACTTAAAGAAGAGGACAATGTCATTTGAAAAAAAATCGTTGCGGGTTGTAGTGCCACTGGACCTTGCAAAAGGAGAGCGCTACACTGAACCGGTCAGTGACTATGAAGAAAGTGAGGATGAGCTAGATTAGATATACAAGATAACAACGTGTGACTAGGACTGGATCAATCCAATGATATATGGAGGGATTACATGGGACCGGGAGAGTTCCTGTACCAAGGATAATTTTTAAGTTGTTGATCTATCTATTCTTTTTTTGTGAGTTGGTTGCATAACAAAAATAAAGCAGAGGTTAATGTAGTCATCCTTTAGCGTCAATTAAATTTTTAAAGATAGGGACCGCAGGATCATTCATGGATAGGAGCAAAGGACTAATGGGGCATATGGCATCAAATCTCAGTCAGGATACATGTTTGACATAGATTATACAGTCAGAGATGGTAGGTTCTTAGACACACCTAGTAGGAGGGGTAATGACCATGTGTTCTATTCTAGTTCTGGTTTATAGAGACAACATCATCATCACTGGCACCATCCATATAGGAGTAGTGAGAATTTATACTTGCCAAAGGATTTCAAGAAAGAAAATCCTCCTACATTGATGAGAAATGAAGAAGTGACAAGATGAAAAATATTGGTTTCTTGGGATGAATAAGTTCTTTTGGTTTCATGGTTACTCAAAGGACATGAAATCCAGAATAAATACCTTCAGTCTTAAAGGGAAGGAAAACATTTGGTGGGAATATGTAAAGAATGTCAGAGGCATTCAGGAAGAGGAGCTAACTTGGAGATAGTTCAAGGACCTTTTAGGAAGAACTATCGATCTAAGAGATACTACAACGATAGGGTGAAGGAGTTTTATGAGATAAATATGGGATCTATAACCAATGAGGAGCACACTACCAGATTCTTAGAGTTGTTGAGGTATGTGCCTTATATTAAGGAAGATAAAGAAAACATTCAAATATTCATCAATGGGTTGCCGATATCATTCAAAGACAGGATTGAGTTTGATGAGCCTATATCAATGGAGGAAGCCATTGGAAAATTGAAACATTGTTGTGAGAAATCAAAGCGTAGGTATGAGTCCAAAGATGATTGAAAAGGTAACGAGAAGAATAAATGAATGTGGGTTAAGAAGAGAGGAAATCCACAAGATATAGATGATAAGAAGAATGCAACAACACACAAGAAGATAAATGAAACTAACAGAGGACAAGGATTTCAGTCTGAGGAGAAGAACAAGGGTGAGGATAGGAAGCCTTTATAGTGTTGGAATTGTGGCAAAGATCATCACAGGAGGGATTGTCCACAACATCAGGGTGGTAGATTGCAAATCTATAGTGCTTAGGAGGCATAGATAGTTGGGGATGCTCGATAGAGTATTCCTCAGATCTATGCAACTTTGTATAATAGGTAGGCATATCACTAGGCGTCCATTATCAAGATGCACAATTAGCTCTATGATCAAGTTGTTTATATTTTGATTGACCCTAGATCTAATTATATTTATGTTAACCCCGACGTAGTGGATAACTGTGGTTTGAGAAAAGAAGTGCATGTAGAGTCTTGGTTAGTGCAGTTGGATACATGTACTAAAAAGATAGGTCATCATTAGGTAAGAGCTTGTGCATTTGAGTTGAATGGCATGTCTACATCATCACATCTATGTGTAATTCCTTTAGGATCATACAATATGCTATTGGGTATGGATTGGTTGTATCTTCACAGGACTAAGTTGGATTTTTATGAAAAGGGTATTGATATCTTAGATGATAATGGCGAATAGAGAACCTTGTAGGGTAATAAGAATGTGACATCAATTTGAATAGTTACAACTATGCAGGCCAACTGCAATAGTAGGAAGGGATGTGTATTGTTTGCGGTTCATATTCCAGTGATAAAGGTAAGGATGTTGAGGATGATGAGGTCTTGAAGAGGTATCCAGTTTTGCAGTAGTTTCAGGATATATTCCCAGCACAGATCTCAGAGTTACAAACTCACAAGGAAGTGGAATGTTCTATTGAGTTTATGCCAAGAGCAACACC
Source organism: Pinus taeda (assembly GCA_000404065.3). Taxonomy (NCBI): domain Eukaryota; kingdom Viridiplantae; phylum Streptophyta; class Pinopsida; order Pinales; family Pinaceae; genus Pinus; species Pinus taeda. Next base: position 208,716 of record APFE031600585.1, on the reverse strand, counting down.
AACATCAAAGGCACCGTATAGGATGAACACTACAAAGTTAGTGGAACTATAGTTGCAGTTGAAGGAAATGCTTGATAAGGGATACATTAGGCCAAGTGTGTCACCTTGGGGTGCACCATTATTGTTTGTGAAGATGAAGGACGGTACTCTAAGGTTGTGCAATGAATATAGGGAGTTGAAAAAGGTGTTGATTAAAAACATGTACCCTTTGCCACAGATTGATGACTTGTTCAATTGGTTGAAGGGAGCAATAATGTTCTTGAAGATTGATTTGAGATCAGGATACCACTAGGTACACATCAAAGAAGAGGACATATAGAATATTGATTTTCAAACCAGGTAGGGGCATTATGAGTTTGTTGTGGTTACTTTCAGTTTGACTAATGCTCCATCTACTTACATATGTTTGATGAATAATGTGTTGCGTCCTTATTTGGACAAGTTTGTGATTGTATTAATTGATGACATATTGGTATATTCTAAGAATGAGGAAGAGCATGCAAAACACTTAGTGGTAGTGTTGAGGTTGCTAAAAGAGAATCAATTGTATGCCAAGCTTAGTAAGTGTAGTTTCTTTCAGACAAAAGTTCATTACTTGGGGCATGTGGTTTCCATGGAAGGTATAGTAGTGGACCCATAAGAGATCAGAGCTATCATGGAATGGAAAACTCTTAGGAATGTTGATGAGATTAGATCATTCACGGGGTTTGTAGATTACTATAGGCAGTTCATTAGGAACTTCTAACAAATTTCCTATCTTATTACATCTTTGCAATGAAAAGGGAAGAAATTTGAATCGACAGAGGAATGCACAACTTTTTTTTAGCAGCTAAAGCAATTGCTTACAAATGCTCTAGTTCTAAACATTTTAGATCTAGACAAATAGTTTGTGGTATGTACATATGCTTGTAAGTGAGGACTTGGTGGAGTTCTGACGTAGGAAGGACAGGTAGTATGTTACGAGTCAAGGAAATTTAATGAGCACAAGAAGAACTATGTGACACATGATCTTGAGTTAGAAGCTATCATTCATGCATTGAAAACGTGGAGATGATATATTGTTCACAAGATTTTAATCTTGATGAGTGATCATAGTGGATTGAGATAATTGTTTGACCAACCTAATCTGAATGCGAAGCAAGCTAGGTGGTTGACCAAGCTCAGTGAGTTTGACATCAATATTAGGTACATTAAGGGAAAAGAGAACAAGGTTACAAATTCTCTTAGCAAAAGAGTATAGGTAAATCACATAGGAATTATGAGTTCATATGGGACAAATTTACAGGATCAGATCTTGCAGGTAGGACAACGAGATGACAGGTACCAACAACTTAAGCACAGGTTACAATAGAATGGTACAAGTTAATAGGATGTGGATTATCATATGACGAAATATGGTTTGGTAAGATTTAGGGACATGATCTATGTGTCAGACAATAGTGAGCTCAATAAGATCCTGATGAAATTTCATGTAAAGTCGTATTCAAGTCACTAGGGATATTAGAAGAAATTTACAGCAGTTAAGAAGTTATATTGTTGGCTGAATTTGAAGAAAGAGGTGGAAATGTTTGTTATGAGATGCTTGGTTTTCCAACAGATAAAAGCATAATGTAAGCATCCATGTGGATTACTACAACTGATTTTGATTCCAAAGTGGAAATGGGAGGTCATTTCTATGAATTTCATTACAGGTTTCCTAAGGACATCTAGACATCATGATTCTATTATGGTTGTGCTATACAGGTTGACAAAGGTAGTGCACTTCATTCTAGTGAAGTCTACGAATTCAGCTAGTGAGGTAGCTCAGGTCTTCATCAGGGATACAATGTGGTTACATGGTATTCCTAGGAAGATTGTGTCAGACAGGGACGCCAAGTTCACTTTTAGGTTTTGGAAATAGTTATTTGTAGTTTTGGGTACAAAGTTGGCCTTTAGTACAACTTATCATTCACAGACAGATGGATAGACAGAGAGGGTTAACAAGAATCTTGAGGACATGTTGAGAATGCATGTTATGCATCAACAACAAAACTAAGAAGAGTGTCTTCCATTGGTGGAGTTTGCTTACAATAATGGGTATCAGGACTATTTAAGGATGAACCCATTTGAGGAATTATATGGGTAGAGTTGTAATACTCCTATCCGTTTGAGTGACAAAGTGAACATGGTATTGATTGGACCAAATATGTTGGCAGAGATGGAACATGAAATGAAGGTTATCAAGAAGAATCTAAAGGTAACATAGGATATGTAGATTAGCACAAGGTGTTTAGGGAGTTTTAGGTTGGGGAATAGGTGTAATTTCACATCAAGCCCAAAAAGGTATCCTTGAGGATTTGATCATGTGCCGAGTTGGAACTTCAGTATTGTGGACCTTTCAATATTCTTGAGAGGACTAGACCAGTAGCCTACCTACTTGCACTGCCTCTGATAGTGAAAGTACATGATGTTTTCCTTATGTCATTTCTTAAGAAATATGTGAAATAATTGATCATGTGCTTGAATAATCTTTATTGTAGGTGGAGCTAGAAGGATAATTCCAACCAGAACCTGAGTGCATTTTGCAACAAAATATGATCATGCTCTGGAATTGAGCAATCAAGTAAGTTAAAGTGCAGTGGAAGCAATTTGGGCCCGATGAAGCTACATGGGAGATGGATTATCAAATGCGTGCTATGTATCCTTATCTATTGATTGGTTGAGTGGATGTCTTTTGATATATGTTTTTATGTTGTGTTTTGGTTATGTCTATATATGCATATGTTGTAAATACTACATCGAGCTGTGTTATAAAGCTCCAATAAGTGGTATGGTGTTCATGATATGTTGGTTATGTCTTCAACAGTATGATATGATGTAAATGTTGTATCGAGCTATGTTATAAATATCCATAGGAAGCTTGGATTTTCTGGTTTATAAGTGTCATTTAACACTGATGATGGTGTTCCCCCAAGGGGGAGGGGTTTGTAACAACCCCTAATTGATTTCCTATGTAAATAAATAAAAATAATAACCAAGGTCATGGGACACATATTCCAAGCTAAATATTGGGAAAAACATATCGAAGGGATCACTAGTGATTAATTAATGGCTATGGAAATTAGAAAAGGAAATGGAAAAGGCAAAGAGGCATTACTCGTCATTTATTTATGTTGAAAAATAAAGCAAGAAATTATCAATTTTAATTTTGCCTTAATTAAATTGAGAAAATTCAAAATTCCACATCAACAGATAATTTCGATGAGTTAACTGAGGTGACATGGTTTTTATCACTTAGTTAGCTTAGTTAATTCAAGTTAGGGGCATGAATTTTAGTTGTGTGCAGTGATTCCTAAATTTTAGGAACCTAGGTTGAGTTAATTTTAGTTGTAACAATTTAATTCAGTTAAATTGAGTTTTGGTAAGTTAAACTAATTATAACTATTGGAGGAACTAGTGGAAGGTCAAGTAGTGGGTTGTGACTTCAGTGATCAACCAGTGAACTGATCAATCAATGTAAATTATCTCATGCATGCAGAGCAATCGAGTTACCCAATTGAGATGGAGAGTCAAGGGGAATGTACTATATGTTGTAAACTATTCCAAGTTGTACAGGTGGTGCATGTAGTCAGAGATTGACCTAAATGAATTGTGAACTCCAAATTGAGTAATTTCCTAATTAATAGGGGCCTACTTCCTCAAGGAACAATGCAAGGAAATAGGATCTTGGAGGGCTTGAAAATTGACTATGTGTTAGCCAAAATCAGTTAGTCAGGTAGAGGGGTAGACTATAAACTTGTAGGGTGTGATCAAGCTTGAGAAAGAATATGTATTTATTCTCTATTATTTTATTAATGAAATAGAAATAAGAAGGGGTTCTGAGCAGTTTCTTTCTGCTAGATAAATCTATGTGCATGTGCAATTTTTCCTTTTGCATGTCCATGATTTGTGTTCTAGATGGTGAATTAACTTTCTCAAATCAATAGAGTAGCTTCAAGTCTTGTGATTTAGTAAATTTCATGAGCAGTTTTGAATCTACATGTTAACTTCTACATGGTATCAGAACTAGATTTGTAGAAATTTCTACATGGTATCAAAGCAACATTCACATTAGAACTTGTCCTTGAATCCCTCATGTATAGTGACCATTAAAGAATTAATGGGCTGTTAGGAGGCAAAGTCATGGAGCCCTAGTTTAGGGCAGATCGAGAAGACCCTATGTGAAAAATTCTTAATGGAGCTAGAAGGTTGCTAGTGGGAAGTTCAATGAGAAAATATTTAGTGACACAAAATGGAGTTGATAATTGATATTGGTATATTTAGGAGAAACGAGATTTCGCAGAGGGAGATAGAAAATCAGAGGGAGTCTAGTTTTAAAGAGACAAAACAATGGAAGATATTATTTCAAGATTTGGGGAGATTAGACTCATTATTGCAGTGGTTGCAATAGAAATGCGAAAGTAGAATCAACAGTATGAGTAGATCGAATTTCACTTTTCATGCAACTATACCTCCCGAGGTGAGGTGGGGCGATGTAGATCCTTAGTCCCATAGCTGCAGAAATTTGGGCAAGGTCCATTGAGGAATTCTCCTCATGGATCATTACCTTGCTATGGGGACCCAAAATATTTAGTAGCATGAGAATCAACGTCAGTTAGATACTGAGGAGTGTAGAGTGTTGACAACAGAGCAAGAGGCTGAGTAGAAGAGTCAACAACAACACAGTTTTCCTAGTAGATAGTTGCAGACACAATTGATCCAATTTTTTTTTTGAATGCTTCTCACTTGTAGTAGAAACAACAAGAATGAGAGGTGTTGCATGTAGTACATTCCACATGTGTAGGATAGGGGTGTTTGATAATCCCTTTCTTTCGTAGAGGGAGTGTTGAATATTGCAGCAAAAATTTCTCAATTTTAATTTTGACTTAATTAAATTGAGAAAATTCGAAATTCCACATCAACAGAAAGCTTGGATGAGTTAATTGAGGTGACATGCTTGTTATGACTCAGTTAGATTAGTTAATTCAAGTTAGAGGCATGAAGTTTAGTTGTATGCAGTGATTCATAAATTTTAGGAGCCTAGTTTGAGTTAATTTCAGTTGTAAATATTTAATTCAGTAAAATTAAGTTATGGTGAGTTAAACTAATTCTAACTTTTGGAGGAACAAGTGGAAGGTCAAGTAGTGGGGTGTGACTTCAGTGTTCAACTAGTTAACTAATCAATAAACCTAAATTAGCTCATGCATGCAGAGAAATTAGGTTTACCAGTTGAGATGGAGAGTCAAGGGCAGTGTACTACCAATTGTAAACTATTCTAAGTTGTACAGGTGGTGAACATAATCAAAGATTGGTGTTACACAGTAATTTGTCATTGCCTTCACTCCCAGTCCATCTACTATGTCATGTGTCCAAGTCAAACATGCTCATATTAAACAAATGCTCTCTTATGTTTCCAATTGACCCACTTTTCCTAAGTTATTTGCCTCATCGTGACTATGGGCTTAATATACGCGCTGAAGGGTGCTCATAAACAGTCTAGCTACGCTGCTAGCGTAGACATCTGATTCCCATGATGGTTCGATTTCATGCTCCATAGCGAGGTTACTTGTGATCTTTAGCGATGATATGACTTGCTACAATGCTCATTAGCGATGTCAGCGCTGAAGCTCTGTGATGTACCCGCGATGATCCAGATTGGGCGAATTTGTTCCAACATTCGGCCTTTTGGATGACTCCAGATCTGGTTGTTGGCATAGTTTGTGTCGCCCTTCCTTCCCTGGTGTGGCAGTTCCATCAATTGTGCTACCTTCCTTGGTGATAAGCTCTCTCTTCCACCTTTCATGGAGACTCCTTCTCTTATTTAAACACTCACCTTTGATATCATCAACTAGTTTCTGGTTGGTAGTTGGAAAATTCTTGGATTGAGCAGTGCTGTTAGTGCTTTTGATAGATAACTGGTGTGAGTGTGAATAAGTGTGAGAGTGTTGATAACTTGTGGAAGGTTGTGAAGTGCCCTTGATTTGATGTAAAACTTGTGAGTAAGAGAGAAAGAATTTGTGTGTTGGGAGATCCACCTTCAAAGAGTGAATGCTTGAAGAACATGCTGGCTAGATTCCTCTGAGAAGGCTTGTGACATCAAGAATTTGGTTGTAAGCTTGCTCTTATTTCATTATTAATGCAATCAATGATGTTTTCCTATGTCTTGTATGCAATGTACCTGATAGCTCATGACTTCTTGACTTTGTGAGTAAATAGATCATTGTTGTTTTCTGGTTACGTGCTTTGTTGTATTTCCTTTGCATTGTTCAGGTTGATCACTCATTGAGGAGAAGGAAGCAAAAGCTGGAGCATCACAACGGAACTCCATCGACCACCGGTTGAGGTAGGCCTCCAACTTTGTCTGTTTAAGGAAAGCTATTGTTGATCTGTCCTTGTTTGTGACTAGACCCACTCTAGGGCTAGAGGGGTTGCCTCTGTCCGTAGAGGGAACACTTTCCTGCATCACAATTGGCCTAAATGAATTGCACAATCCATACTGAGTAATTTCCTAATTAATAGGGGCCTAATTCCTCAAGGAAAAGTGCAAGGAAATAGGATCTTGGAGGGCTTGAAAATTGGATAAGTGTTAGCCAAATTCAATCAATCAGGCAAAGGGATAAACTCTATGCTTGTAGGATGTGCTCAAGCTTGAGAAAGCATATGTATTTCTTCTCTATTTTTTAATTAATGCAATACATATAGGAAGGGGTTTTGAGTAGTTTCTTTCCCCTAGATAAATATATGTGCATGTGTGATGTTTCCTTTTTCATTTCTTTGATTTTTGTTCTAGACGGTGAATTAAATTCTATAGATCAGTAGAGTAGCTTCAAATCTTGTGATTTAGTAAACTTCATGAGGAGTTTTGAATATAAACATTAATTTCTACATGGTATTAGAGCTAAATTTATAGAAATTTCTACATGGTATCAGAGCTAAATTTGTAGAAATTTATACATGGTATCAGAGCAAGATTCACATTAGAACGAGTCCTTGAAGTCCTCATGTACATTTATCATTAAAGAACTAGTGATTTGTTAGGAGGAAAAGTTATACAGCCTTAGTTCAGGGTAGATCCACAAGACCTTATGTGAAAACTTCTTAATGGAGCTAGAAGGCCACTAGTTGGCAGATCAATGAGCCAATGTTTAGTGAAACAAAAATGAGTTGTGTTCATTGATATTGGTATATTAAGGAGCATTGAGATTTCCCACAGGGAGGTTGAAAATTAGAGGGAGTCTAGTTTTAGAGGGAGAAGCCCTATGGAAGCTAGTACTTCAGTAATTGGGGAGATCAGACTCATTATTGCAATGGTTGTAGTAGCATTGTGGAAGCAACAACAAAGAAGTAGCAACAAAAATATGAGTAGATCAGAATTTGCTTTGCATGTAGTTATACCTCTTGAAGTGAGGTGGGGTGATGCAGATCCTTAGCCCCAAAGTTGCAGAAATTTTGGCAAGGTCCATTGAGGCATTCTCCTCATGGATCATTACCTTGCTATGGGGACCCAAAATATTTAGTAGCAGAAGGATCAATGTCAGCCATATACTGAGTGTTGGGAGAGGGTCCCCATGGTCAATTTTTTTAAAATATTGTAAGTCTCCGCATTTCAAGGAGAAAAGTGTGAATAACGTAAGTCAAATAGGAGTCAAGGGGTTGTAGGAAGGTCAAAACCCCCTATATTTTGGTATTGTTTTGAGATTCGCCCATGGTTTGTGGAACATGGTATTGTGAGGGTAAAGGATATTAAAGGGATGTCTTAGAAAGTCTAAGGTAATTAATTCATGATGATATGTTCTTGAGTATGTAATTATATATCTTTCTATATTTTGGGTGAAGGGGAAGGCTCCTGCAACTGAGTGGCCAGAGACCTTGTTAAGTACGTAACTGAGTGCACGGGCCCCTGCAACTATGTGCGCAAGGGTTGAAAATTTGCATAAGGAATATATAAAGTAATACAAGATACGTGAAGCATTTATGTGTCTATTTTTATGCACTTATGTATTTTCTGTACTTACGTGCAACTGAAAGATAGTTATCTGCATTTTATCTTAATTACTCTGTGAAGATTCATATCAACTATTAGATGTTATTTTATTCATGATTAGATGGTTACACGAAGCTTATAACTCTCTTTACTAAAAATCATTTGAGTTCCATGAATAAGGGTTCACGAATGTCAGATCATAATTAAAACTGTAGAAAGTGCCTTAAACCACATCACATAGCCTTCTGGATGTAGAAGCCTAGTTCTAGCATCCCCCAACACTGCCTCGAGTGAGGCTGCAACATGCGCTACACGGGTTGTTGCCAAAAGGGTTGGTAGTGTATGGTTTTTTTGGTTAGTGTAGCTAACTCTGAACCTGAGTCCAAGCTCCCTCAAGCCAACATTAAGGAGTGCAGAGGAGTGTTGCAAACAAAGTAGGAGACTCAGTAGTAGAGTTAGCAACAAAATAATTTTCCTACTAGAGAGTTGCAAACACAATTGTTTCAATTTTTTTTGGGATGCTTCTTAGTTGAAGATGTTGCGGTAGAATCTGTTAGTGTCAGTCTTTACAGCCTTCCTCCAGTGATCAAATGTGCTCTTACATAGTGATTTTGAAGTGTCAAGGTCAAATTTTGTCATTTCAAAGAGTTTTCAAGCAAAATTTGGTCACTAGGCATGAGGTCTAGGGTTTGCTTTCACTCCTTCTAAAGTTGTCCAAATGTTAGTCTATGTCATGATTTAGCTGAGTCTATCATCATTCATAGGGTTGTCATTATCATGTCATTGTCTATTGGGTCATTTCACACCTTGTTCATGCTTCAGTTGTGCCTTGGCAAGTTCATTTCCCTCTCCTAGGGTTTTGAAGCCAATTTCTCTTGGATGGTCAAAACAATGGCAAAACTTGTTTCCTGATGTTCATACACCTTCCCCTATCCTTAAAGTACCATATCATACACTTCCCAACACTCAGATTCCCCAAAATCCTCATTTTGGCACAAACCCTAGTTTCTAGCTACAACCTGGCAATTTTCTAGGTTTGGCCTGTGATTTGCCCTTTTGGACCCCTTCCCCTCACTCAATCTCTGAGATTCCACTTTCCCCTGCTTCATAACATCCCTCCCCACTCCCAAAAATTTCCCCAAGAATTTAGAAGCCCCCTATCCCCTTCATTTCGCTTCATTTCGACCAAATTCCTTGTTTCACACATCGGGGCAAGTTTCACTCAAATGATGTTTCAGAGCATTCAGAGATGAATTTTGGAAAACTGAGAGATTTTTTTGTCCACAACATGCCAAAGAAGAAAAACCTCCTTCACTTTTTACACAGGTGCCATGGTTTGAGAGAAATGTCAAAAATATTGGCGAGAACGAAGGTGCTCCAAGGACGGTTGGCCAAAACACAAAAACGAAGGAAAACGCCCGATCCACTCCAAATTTTGGCCAAAGCCTCTCTGGCTGAGAATGGTACTTGATTGGGGACTCCCAACCCAAATTTCAAGAAATTTGGAGAAAATTTTGTCATTTGTGAATTTTTTGTGCCATTTACAGGGTTTTTCCGTGTCATGTTCGCGTCCCGAGCGCGGATGTTTTGAAGGACTGCTCGGAATTTTGAAAACTTGGCATTTTTGGAAAGGGCATGCAAAGAGAAAATTTACCAATACTTGGGAGAAGCTTGATTTTGAGATTTGAGCCTCCAGAAGCTCAAAATACATCAAAAAAATGACTTTCTGCCCACTTTTTGAGTTGCAGAAAGTGACCTTGGGAGAAATGGTTTGTAAGGGGGAAAAACAACTCCAAATTCAGAAATTCAACTTGGGATGGAAAGTAGACAGACCAATATTTCCAATGAGCCATCGTGCACCTGATTTGGACCAGTGGAACCCACTCAAAAGTTGCTGCAAAGGCGCGCGGATGTGAGAGCCAGGGGGCGCGGATGTGAGAGCTAACTTTGCCAAAATTGACTTTTTTGGTCAAAAAACACTGTTTTGACTATGGTTGATTATTTTTACTTGTAGATGATGGATAAATGTAATATTTTCATGGCACTTTGATAGATTTTACCTCTCTTTACTCTTCTAGAAGCTTCCTTGATGTAAAAAGTGAATAATTAATGCATGAATCAGTTAGCTAAGTAATAGAGGCAAGTTGTTGAGCTGCCTATTATCTAGTGCTTAGTTTGGAATTAGTTCAAACTGCTCCTAGAAGGATGAGCTCGACCCCTAGAGGCAAGGGAAGAGGTTAGCTTGCCTATATTATGTGTTTTCTTAGTCATTTTGAGAGGTTGGAAGGTGGGACTCTTGTGGGAGAAAGTTTCATTGTATATTGTACATCTATCTTTGCAATTTCAAGAGGAAGAAGGCCAGGGTTTTGCAGACATCCTTGTGGATTCTTGTGGATTGTAGTGTTGATGGTGTGTTCTCTACATGTTCTTGTAAGTTTTTTTATGTATTCTACATCTCTCTTTGCTTCTATTTTGGACAGATGAAGTGGTAAAGTTTGAAATCATGCTTTGACATGCTCAGCTTTTTAGTTTGTTCAAAATTTATGTTTTCTGCTATCTAGAGAGGATTCAAATGGTTGTTTGCCCTCTTTAGCTCCTTCTCTATCATCCCTGATCATCCATCTCAGATTAAGGCATCAGCGCTCACTCCTACCTTGCCCCAAAGATCCCCCTGCAAAAACTGTGCTCAATCCCCGCACCCTGAATTGCACTCCCTCCAATTGCCACCAAAAACCCAAAAATCTTTAAATCAACCCCCCTTATCAATTTACTAGCCTAATATCTTTGATCCTAATTGGTCAGCTTATCATACTGAAAGATCTACCGAATCTGACCCGAGAGAGCCTTCTCATACCTCGTAGGGCTAGCTACGAGGTGAAATGGTTTGATGTAGCCTTGAGGGTTTGTCTATCTCAACCTAGGTGAATTCCAAGCGCTAACACCTGTCACAAGATTTTACAAATGAAAAGACATCAGAAAACAAAGTGGGCCAGTAATACCCAGCTTTGAAGATTTTGTGGGCTGTGGTTTTCCAATAGTGATGTCCTCCACAGATGCTGGAATGAAACTGATGCATGACTTCCATGGATTGTCCTTTGTCCAGACATCTTAAAAGGGTTCTAGATGGATCCCTCTAATATAGCAAGTTTTCATGGATACAGAACTTGGTTGCTTTGAGCTTAATAGTCCTAGCTTGGCTTGAACTAAGGCCTAGAGGAACTTCTAGCTTCAGAAAAAATTGAGCTATTGTAGAATACCATTCACAAGAAGCTAGATTTTCATCCAATGACTAGTCCTGCCCTGGTTTAACTGTTTCTTCCCCTGTTTGTCTGTCACCTAAGTTTGTGCTTATCGAATTCATGTCCAGCATCCTACAATTTTCTTCAGCCATTAGCTTGGCAAGGCCCTGACCTTTAACAAGCTTGGTGGGCTTCAATTCTATGTTGAACTCAATAAGCTTTGCAATCCATTTAGCCCTTCTTCCATCAACATCTGGATGTGTTAGGACATCCTTTACTGAAGCAGAGGGCACATACACAATTACCTTGGAGTGCAGAATGTATATTCTAAAAGCTTTTAAAGATTTGATAAGAGCATAAGCTTGTTTTTCGATGATATCATACCTTAGTTCAGCATCCCTTAATGTTTTGCTGAAGAATGCCACTGGATGCTCTGAACCCTCATCATCTTTCTACAATAAGACTGTTGCAAGGCTGTCCCCTGAAGCAAATGAGAAGATATGGAACTCCTTGCTATAATCTGGGCTGATTAAAGTGGGAGCTTCCATAATAGCCCTTTTGATGGCTTCAAAAGATCCTTTCGCTGCATCAATCCATTTGATCTCTGATCCCTTTTTCAGTATGGAGATCATATGCTTTACGAATTCTGCAAAATTAGGAATAAACCTCATTACAAAATTTATTTTTCCCAAAAAGGATTGGATGTCTTTTTTTGATCTCGGGATAGACAAGTTCTATATTGTTTTCCCTCTCTCTGGGTCAATTTTGACACCTGCAGTAGAAACAATGTGTCCTGACAGCTTGCTCTCTTCTAAAGCAAACTGTGACTTCTTAGGATTCACTAATATCCCAAACCTTCTGCACTTCAGAAACACTTTCTTCAAATGCTGCAAATGATCTTGATGGTTGCTCAAGTATACTGTTATATCATCCAGGTAAACAATCAGAAATTTATCCTTCTTTCCTACAAACGCTATATCCATAGCTCTCTGAAAGGTGGCTCTGGCATTCATCAGTCCAAAGGGAATCTTAGAGTACATGAAAGTGCCCCAAGGAGTGGTGAAAGCAGTCTTTTCTTGGTCATATGGATGTACAACAACTTGGTTATACCCTGAAAATCCATCTAGGAAAGACATAACTTTGGCGCCTGAGACTTTCTATAGCAAATGCTCCATCTTGGGCAGGGGATAGTTGTCTTTCTTGGAGCATTTGTTCAAGTTCTTGAAATCAACACACAGTCTGATTTCTCCACTCTTCTTCCTCACCACTACCAAGTTGGCTACCCACTTTGAATATCTCAGAGGAACTATGATTTTGGCAACCAACAACTTCTTGATTTCTTTTTCAATCAGAGGAAGGAGCAAAGGATTTATGGGTCTTAGCTTCTGCTTGAAAGGAATAGTGTCTTTCTCCAATGGGATCTTATGCTGGATGATCTTTTTATCATAATTTTTAAGGTCATTGTATTCCCAAGAAAAGACATTAGCAAATTGCTTCATTAAGGTGCAGTACTCAACACTTTGGGCCGCAGACAAATGGGTGGACAAATTTATATACCTTGGATGATCTGGAATCCCTATGTTATGCCTATGGATTGCAAATTGATCTTCTTTTTGGGAAATCTTATGAGGCACATCATTATGGTCAAACAACTTCTCTAGAGGCACTAGCCCTTAGGTATATGATTGCTAGGTAGCTGCACAATATTGTCTTGTCCAATTATGTTCTTTAGTTGGGGCCGGGGACATTCTTCCAAGGTTTCATTCTCTTGATCAATTTTCATTTTAGAGAATTCATCAATGACTTGCAGAAACCTATTTAATTCATCCTCATCCTCGAAAACTTTCCAATGCTGGACATTATAAAGCAAGGATGGTCTATATTTTATCTGGACTTCATAAACCAATTTAGGGGGCATGGGAGAGATGAACATGCTAGCAGACACAGCAAGGGAATCAGCAAGCTGATTTTTTACTCTAGGAATATATGAGATACAAAAACTATCAAAAGAATCTTTAAGTCTCCATACCTCATCTCTATATGCTTTCAGCCTTGGGTGCCTTGCTTGGAATGTTTTGTTCACTTGTTGAATGATGAGATCAACATCTCCAAACACCTTTATGTCTCTGATTCGCATGTCTTTGGCAGTGTTTAAGCCCAATATCAGAGCCTCATACTTTATTATATTGTTGGTGACCTGGAAAGTCAGTTTGAAAGACAAATGAGTGCTTTCTCGTTTTGGAGACACTAGCACCACTCCTGCTCCTGCAGTTTCCCTTCAACATGCTCCATCAAAGAACATATCCCAAGCTTTTGTCCCTCCTTCTCCCATGGCTTGGCCTACTGGTTTATTGAGCTGCACGGAAGCCCTATGGGATTCTTCAATTTGGAGGATACATGCTCCACAATCAGTGTCCACAGCGTAAATGGGATGATTAGTGGGGTTCTTCTCATCACTGATGATGTAGGCTAGTTGGGCCCCCCTGTATAGTCTTCTGCTTTCTCCTCCAAAAACTGGGACAGTGGCATAAGTTAAATCATTTTGCAATGTCCCACCTAACATTTTAATCCACCCTCTAGAAAGTAGCATGCCAAACCTAGGGGGGACATCTTCTACCACGATATCCATCATCATGCTCTTCATGGGCAGTTGAGCTAGGGTGATAGCCAAGTCTTTGATTAACCCCAGACATTTCACCTTCCTTGAATCAAAGGAGAACAAGTCATGATAAGGTTTGGTAATGTCAAGGCCAAACTCTTCCATGACAGCTTTGGGCATCAGAGTATGGCTGGCACCAGTGTCCAGCAGACAGTTGTGGAGGGTTTTATCATGAATGGTCAAGGAGACATAAAATGATGGAGAATTGTCATCAATAGGTTCAATCATGGGGTTGAGCACAACTGCAGGTTTATTGTCTTGTAAATTCATAGAGTCATTAGAGGCTTGTGTGGCTTTCAGTTCAAGGGCATCAAGGATGGACTTCCTAAAGACTTCACTCTTTACAAGTTCTATCAGAGGTACAGATATTTTTAGCTTCTGAACTTTTGATTCAAAAGTGAAAGCGGAAGAAGACTTGTCAAGGCCTCTTACCTCTTGAGCTGGTGCTTTCAGGATGTTGGGATCAGGTAATGGTCTCTTTTGTTTGCTGACCTGCTACTCTGTAGGAACAATAGCTCTTTGGGCAGGATTCTCTTTGACATTACTCATTCTTGACCTCAAGTTATATCTTTGCTGGTCTTTAGCTTGTAGAACAGCTTCTCTGTCCCACTCTTGACTGGTCTAGTCCCTAAGTAATGACTCTTTGTAGGCAGCTAATGTCAAAAAGGCAGCACTACCCTTGTCTTCCATGCAATGAATCTCATCCTCTTCATCAAATTGTTCCTCCTCCATGACTACATTCTGGAAAGGAGTCTTAACCCTTTGTTCTTCACTAGCCTCTGTGCCCCTCTGAATGGTCTGCAATTGTTCATTTGATCTTCTGAATGGATTGGGATTCTTAGGAGCAAATGTATTAGGAAGCCTTGCTTTCCCAGAACTTTGTTCAACCTTCAGTTTGGATATTTCAATAGCCAATGACTCTATCATTTTAGTCATTTTATCCAATTTTGGTTATGAATATCAAGTAGAGGAAGAAGAAGCCTCACCTCTCTACCTCCTTCTATCAGCATGACCTTTGAGTTTTTCTGTAGCCATGATATTGGATTCCACCTCTAAGGTTGCATCTTGTATTTCAGCTAGAGTGGCACACCTTCTTTCTCTTAATAGCAGGCATAAATCAGAATCAAAAGCATTGGCATAGGTGAGTTTAGCAGAGGTGGGGGTAAGCTTCACTTCAACTGGTATCTTGCTATACATACGATTGAATCTTTTATTGAAATCAAACAATGACTCCCCATTTTCCCTCTTGAGGTTGCCAAACTCAATATGGTAATATAGTAGGTCTTTCTTATCTCCCCAATTCTTTAAAAACACATCATCTAATTCTTCAATGTATGCTATAGACCTAAGGGTCAGCTCTCTGAACCACTTTCTAGCCTCTCCATCAAGGCTTTGGACAAATACTCTCATCCACACATCATCTTCACTGATATCTAAGTTATCAGCATAACTATAAAAAGACTCAAGGTGTTCTTCAGCTATTACTCCCACTGTAACAGTGAACTTAGGCATGTATTTTTGATATTCTCCTGCAAGCATGGCATTCAAAGGGACAGGTAGGATTAGGGGTCCATACCTAGCGGCTATGATTCTTTCCATTTTGGTAGGTGCTTGTGGGCCTTCCATGACTAGGGTGGATGGAAGGGTACTGGCAGTTTGGAAGGTAGGGAGTTGAGAAACGAATGACAGGGCTAGAAGAGTATGATGGACTGGGAGGGATGCTTTCTTTGGATTGAGATCCAAAGGGGAACTTATTGAACAAGGAGCTTTATGAATCTCTGAAAGGATTTCTTCACTGATAATGCTAAGCTCTATACTTTCAACATGTGCATCCTCAGCTACAAGCTTTTCTTGCAGAGATACATAAGATTGTTTAGGCTCACCTGATCCTGATGCTCCTTTCCTTGAAATCTTGCTTTTCTTGATAATATTCTCAGGGTCAAGCGCTGGGTCAGCTGGTGATTTCTGAGGATTTCTCCGAGTATGCCTCACAAACTGAGCCACAACTGTAATGTGGAGTCGCCAAAAGGTTGGTCCTCCAGTAGAGTCACCAGATAAATGATTACAACCAAAAATGTGTCCAGACTTTGTCTATCATCAAAGTTGGATCTGTGTCGTTCTCCCAGGGAAGCTGAGCTTCAATCTCCTCTCCCCGGCAGCGGCGCCAATTATGTTAGGATTCCAGGAAACTCTCTTAGGTTGTAGCTCGGAGATGCCTAGTAACATATAAATTCAACTATTGTTGCAGGTTTAATGGAAGGAATGATGGTTTGTTCAAGCCAGATAACAACTTCTACTTTGTTTCACTCCAAACATGCATGAACACCCCTAGACTACAAGGCTTTAGACCACCAATGCTCACAGTTTTAGATATTGGGTGAATATGGAGAATACTAACCACACCAGCAGATGCACAAGACCATGTGATGGCCAGCTGCAACTAGTAAAGAAACTTGTAAATCTAATCTACTAATGCAAAGACAGAATGAAAGCTCTCTTCCATCAGATAGAAAGAAACCTGAGTAACCTATTCAGTGATGCATTCAACAATCTAACACAGAGATTAAATGACAGTTATGTAGTGCTAACCATCACGAGATCAAGAACACAGCATATCAGGTACAAGCTTAGACTAGAGGGAAATGGAAAGTGAGCAGTTAACAACAAAAGAAGCTTGTATTAGCTAAAAATGAAGACGAGACGCTGCAAGTGACAAAATATCTACAATCTCCACAAGTTGAACCTTACATCAAATGCCAACCTTGATTACATCTTGTTTCTGGGTATTTATAGATTTTCATTACAAGGGCACTCGGCCATTTAGGTATGGAGGGCTCATAATTGACCACCAACCACATTTAACTGCCTGATGGAGTCTCTAAACGAATTTGCTTGCTTCGGTGGAAGAATATGATCTGTTTAAGTGTTGTGCTGTCCTTTTTGGTTGTTGTAGTGCTCGTACCTGTGGAGTTCCATAATTTATAAATGTAGTTATAGGGTCGTGCTTGTCCTTTTCTCCCTTGGCCATGCTTTCTATTACATATGGTGGTTAGGGGGTCTGGCAGTGACTGGTACTGGAAAACTGGTTATCTCCTTCTTTGGGCAAATAGAATGGTCAGGGGACGTGGAATGCATGGGCAAATGGATAGATGGGATGAGTGGGAAGAATGGTTGTTGGATCGAGGAAAGAGATAGTGGAGACGGCTCAACGGAGGTTAATGATCGAGGTGAGAGCAGGTTGAGTTGGGGCCGTCAGATTTGTAGCGGATAGATCGGACGGTCATCAGGGAACGAAGTTGTGTGGGAGTTTAACGGGTGGGAGCGGTTTCGTCGAGCAGTAAAGGTATTCATCGCACCTCTTTCAGGCCCTAAGCGGTAAAAGCCCGAGGTCGTGCGATTCCATTTAGTGATTGACACATAGTGGTGGATGAGAGAGAAAAACTTCTCTCATTGCATGCTAACGTTCGATTAGATTGCTGGTGCGATGAGAGCGAAAACCATTAGATCTTAGCAGAGATGATCTGACGGTAGGAAATGATCGAGCGGGTCACTTTATCAAGCATGATGAGGGTCGTTGGACTGGCGGGGACTGATCAATGGCGAGGATTCAACGAGGGCTTTATGAGCACGCGAGGTCATATGGGTGAGGTTTTATGGCGGGTTTAGGCTTTGCACTTAGAATTGGGTCTAAAAGGGACTTTGTCAGATTTAAGAGGGTTTAGTTAGGGAATGGAAAGGGTTTAGAGATGAGCAGGGTAGAGGAAAAAGGGAAAAATGACCGATGTGAGCTTCCCTTTGATCGTAGCCAATCATACCATGATCCTTTCTGACCTTGGAAATTCAATATTGCACAACAAATCTAACAGTGACTCTAGTCGATTTTGTTGGTTTAGCAAGCTTGAAAGGACAAGTGCTCGATGATATTTTCAAATTTAAGGAGTCAGAAAAAATCGAAATGAGCACTCAATTAACTCTAGGCAAAAAGGAGTACCAAGTAATCGTGAACTGCAATATACACCTTAGCAAATAAATTTACCAAGGACTTGACATATGTGCAGGAAATCTCCCCGAATGTTGTGTTCAGTGTATCACATTTATAGGGTGGCAGACTCGGCTTCCTATGGATAAAGGTTTGCAACCTATGAGGGTCTCCATTTATATACACGATGGTACGGGGAGCACAAGTTCATGCCAGCACTGTATAATGTAAGAGAAAACAACAACTATTGAGTTTTATAGACGTCAGAACATGTCTCTAGCCTAAGCCACTAAGTATGAGCATTAATGTTTCAAATGCTCCTTGTATTAATTGATAGATTTTAAAGTTAATCTTCAATTACATTTTAGTTTTAAGGCTCAAAACGATGTCACCTAAACACCTATGATGCAACTTTATGAGAAAAGGAAAAAAAATTGTTTCTATGAAAGCTAGACTAATCAAGGGAAGAAATTTCAACCAATAATGCATCAAACAAAATGCATCATGCAAAATGCCTTCCACTAACTTTCACAATGAAAAATGTGCAAACGAAATTTAATCTTTTATTTCACTAAATGCAATGATAATATGTGATCCTATAAGAAACGAAAATCTCATTCCTTCACTAAGATGCAATAATGCTTTTTCTTTTCACTTTGATTCTATCAATGCCATATAATGCAATGAGAAAAGGAAAATGCAATCAACTCAACGAAAATGAAAATTTCTGTCACTTTTGTGTTCCAAACATAATGGCAAAAGTAAAAATGATCTTTACTTCTAACTATTATAAATGCAACTTTTTCGAAAGCAAAATTGTTTTACTTTACAAAGATGCACTTAGATGAATTATATTTTTCTTTCCATTTGGAATGATTTGATGCACATAATATAGTTTTTAGCTTTCAATCACTGAAAAATGTAACCTATTTTCAACGATGAATCTAAAAAAATAACTTTTCAATGCAACTAATCTAATACATTTTCACGAAAAGTAAATTTCGAAATACAAGCTTAAAACAAATGCAAAATGATGTTTTCAATGATTTCCATAAAAAATAACACTCAATCAATCACAAAAAAAAGCATCTAAAAGACACCAACAAGCAATGGGCAATGACCAAATGACTAGAAACCCTAGAACTCAATCATATTTCACTTCAAAGCCAATGAGACAAATTTTGCAAATTAATCAAAACAATCAATCAAAAACACCATAGATACTATGGAAAATCACTAATAGAGGACACGGAGACTGAAAACAAGAAGAAAAAACCCTATTTTCTCTTATACTCTAAGATCATTGCACCTATCATAGGTAAAAGAGCGATAATCGCGATTGTACTTAACAAATTTGTGATGTCATCATGACTGTGAGGGACAAACTTGTGATGGGAAAGAAAAATGAAGAAAAAAAATCTTCAAGACTAGACAAAAATATTGTCCTTAAGAAATCACCAACAAGTGAAAAGTTACAGAAAAGAAAACAAGCTAGAAAATTGACGGTTGGTCAAACTCATCACCAATTCAAGGTGAAGGATTGAATGGAAAGGGTTATAGCATCCCCAATGGAGTCACCATTTTGTTGTCAAGGTTAATCCTCTCTACGGACAGAGACGATCCCTCTAGCCCAATGAGTGGGTCTAGCAACCGACGTGACAATCTACTAGACACTTTCCTAAGTTGCAATTGAAAAGAGAGATGAAGAAGATGGCCTCCCTCATTCTGATGCTATCTCGATCTCCTTTGTTGAAGACCTTGAATCACTCTCGTCACGGGCTTGTTCCTGCTTCTCTCAGTGTTTATGCACCTGCACAAGAGATCAAGACACAATAAGGCATGCAAATACAAATAGCATATTCAAAAGCAACCTACTTAACTGATCAAGGAATGTTAAGCTAAATGATACATGAGCATACACATTTAGGGAAAATGAACCGGCAATTGTATATTAATAGAAAATAAGGGGAAGAACACAACCAAGCCTTGATGTTTACAAGCTCTCCTTGAATGAATATCCAAGTCCAAGCTAATCTCTCCAAGCACTCCTTCTCTAACCCAAATGAGTAGCATATAGGCACAATCTTAGTATAAGGGTGAAAATAGACATATACAAACCAGACCTTTAGGAATGGAAAAGGATGAATATATAGGCTAGGAAAGGGAGTTAGGATCTCTCCAAAGATAGGAGTAGGTCCTCATCTCAAGGGGGTAGGTCATAGGGATAATACCAAGAGGCCAAGTTGGGATAATTTGACCTCATCTATACCAAAAAACCTCTAGCTCGTTGCTCTTTAAGCTTCTAGATCACGAAGCTTCTCTTCCTCTTTGGGAAAATTACCTCTTTGGGATCATCGTGGTATGAAAGGGAATAGAGTGATGCCATCACTGGTCATGTACAGTGCAACATGCAACCATCGTTGTTTTAAGCCTTATAGGAGCGATGATCCTGAAATTAGGATTTTAGAGCTATTTTCTTCAAGGGAAGCTCAAGGCATTTCCCAATCAATGTATTAGGAAGGATTTGAGCTACATATATGAATGAGTACACTGCATAATGGTCATATTTCAGGCACTTCGGGGTATGTCACAGGGAAGTGCAGGAGGTGTGACAAAATATTGTTTAACACTATGTTTTATGTTGTTGTTAATTGTTGATCTCTATTGGTTTGATCCATTTCTAAGTGGTTTATTTGAGGTTTTCCATGGTTGGTGTGTTTCAAGGCTCTCTTGGAGATATTTTGGTGTTTTGGTTGAGGCTTGTGTTCTTGCATCTACATCTCATTTTCATATATATTTGGCTTCTTTCAATCACTGTTTAGATCTGTTCTATATCCCACTTTTGGATCCTTTTGCCTTTTGTGTGGTTTTGTCACTTATTTCTAAGTGATCTCTTTCTTCTCTTGTTTATTTTTGTCACAATTGGTGGTGTTGTGATCAGTTGTGAAGTTTTCATCTATAAAATGTTATTTGAGTGTGTTTATATTGCTTCTTATCACCCTCATTTAATATTATTTGAGCCTTCCTGCCGCTAGGGTTTGGTTTAGACCTTTGTAGAACATCAGCCTTTGTTGAGCCATTATGTTGTAGCCCTTGCCTTCCTCTTTCACTTTTGGTGCCTTTTTTTATTGATTGAGTGTGTTTGTTTCTTTAGCTTTGTTTTCCTAGATTTGAAGCTTTTGAGGTGCTTTGCATTCTAAATTGGGGACATTTATTTGGCCTATTTTCAGTTGTTTTAATTTTTGGTTTATTTTTGGGTCAAATCTTTATAAATTTTGGGTTCTTACATTTAGGAATTTAGTGAGAGGTGCACTATTAGGCATTTGTGTGTTGTGATAAAATCTTACCCTCCTATAGTTAGAATTCATTGAAGTGCAAAGGAAAACTTGCATATAGTTTCATTAGGGTTAATAACAAGAGTCATTCACACCATCTAAGTTTCACGTCGCATCTCGACTATGTAAACAACAACCACTTAAAATTAACACGATAATAATATCAACTAGACTCATTTTTTCCATTTCGCTAGTAGTACACCAACACTAGCTTAGGCTAGGGTCTTTGAGATAGGTGTGTGAGTCAAATACTCCAAGACTACAAAACAAACTTAGCATCTTACAGTAGGGAGAAAATCCACTTGCAGTAGTGTGGTATGGGAAGCCCTTCTAACATGAGGGTCAATAATGAGGTCACATTTGGGCTGGGTGAAGTGACATACCCCATTTTTCTTAGTTAAAGGTGGCGCATATTGCATAGTTTTCACATATTACATGTTATTAGAATTTTGTTGTAGCACTTGGGGGCCACTTGAGAGGAAAATATCAAGGCGGTTTCAATCTTGGCTATGTTGTTTAAGTGTCCTACCCTTGTGGGTGGATTTGGTTTACGAATGCCCTCCAAGACATGTTATTGTTGGTGGTAACCTTAGTGGAGAATCTCTTTATCACTCATACAAATGTTTAGGGTTGGCCTCGTCTTCTCTATACCTAGGACAGATATTAGTCATACTCTCTCAAATCTCTAAGGGGGTGCCCCACGGCTAATAAGGGAACTTGGACCAAGTTCGTAGCTAAAAGGGTTGGGAAGTCACTAGTATAACAGTCCTACCACCAACTTCTTTCTATTCGGTTTGCTTGTGTGACTACCTCTTAGGACTTTTATAGTGTGTGTTTTTTAGTTTGAGTAAATTGTCTTGGCCTTAGTGTGTTTGCACTAAGATAATTGTGTTAATTTATAATTTTTCACCCTGACTGAAAATAATCACCATCAGTCACATCGTATTCACATTTTTCCTCCCAAACGGGGTGGACTTTTTACTCCTGCATGGATAGTTCCTGTTAGTACTCAAGACCCTGACCAATCCATAGTTTTGGAGTCTATACCTAGTCCTTCTGGTAGTGATTTGATCTCTATAAAAACATTGGCAATGGACTCAATGTCTCCTGCTAATCCACCTTTGATCGATCTTTTAGGACTTGAGTTATTATGGTTGAACCCTGACGGTTCCACACCTACCTATACTCATGTTCCCTTGTCAATATTCTACCCTATGGCAGAATCTGAGTCATATTTACCCTTTGCATCAGTAGTTTCAGTTCCCATCTCATTATTGCCACCACTCAGTATGGTTGAACCTACTCCTTCGTCTATGCATATCACATATTCTTGGGGTATTCCACCAGTCTTATCTATATCTCCTACAAATTTCCTGAATGTTTCCATGCCTACTCTTTCATCTACGTTGACCATGGTCATTAATCTTAGTCAGTTGGTAGGGTCAGGAGTCTTCTCTCATAGCTTCGCTCAACATGTGATTCATGTTCCTCAGTTACGCGTGGTTACTCCTGTAAATGTGGGGGGGTCATCAATTGCTCCTAGCTAACCTAGGGACAACATTTCTTCAAATATGTAACAAGCCTGGTATAGTTCATTGTTTGGAGGGACACCAACTCCCAACATTTTTTTAGGAGTTGCTAGTTTACATGGGGGCAACCCTACTGCTAATACCATTGCTTCTATGAGTTATCCTCCTTACGTCGATGTTACCGCTCAAGATGGTTTATCTATCCCTAACGGATAGAACCTCATTAGCAGCCATTCTCTTGGAGATGCTATGCACTCTGGGGGAATTTACCCTTGGGGGGGGGCTCCTCTCACTAATCATGTTGGCCCACATACTTTATATACTGGGGTGAACCCTTACCAAAGCCAACAATTATTACATCATAATAGTTATATGGGGGGGCCTCAAGGTTCATCAGGTAATCCCCCTGCCTATGATCTATTTAGTCAACTTCATAACTAATTTTTATCTACTCTTGATTTATCGGATTTAGCTAAGTTGACCAATGACCCCATTGGACATGATCCCCAATGGAAACTTATGCTAGTGAAATTACCTTCTGATATCCCCAAATTTGAAGGAAAGCCTGGAGAGAATTTGTCCACTCATGTCACCATGTATCACCTATGGTGTTCATTCAACTCTTTAGGATACGATTCAATTAATATAAACTTGTTCCAATGGACTTTGACTGGGGATGTTTCCAAATGGTACATCGAATTGTACACAACATACTACAATGATTTTTCATCCTTAGCTCAAACCTTTTTGACGCACTTTTAGTTGCCTATGAGGTATGATATCGATTTTGACCTCTTGTCCAACTTTAAACTTGATGATGCCAAGTTGATTTCCAATCATATTCATGAGTGGCTTCATCGTAAGAGGTTGGTGAAAACCAAGATTCACATTGAGGTATTGCACAAATGGTTCATTCGATCCTTACGACCTCAAATTGCCAAGGTGTTATAGAAATATTTGGGCACATCAACCCCAAACTTATATGTCGATAAAATAGGGCTCTTCGACCCCTAAAAGAGTTGTTTCATACCCTAAAAGAACATAGTCATCTGATTACATCATTCCCCAAAAGTTCCACCTGAGAAACCAACCAAAAATGGCTTAAACTGAACCATACTGACTGCTCCACTAGCACGGTGCGATGCATACTGAGTGGTACACTGCCTAGGTGCGATGCATACTGATTAGGCCTTCTATAGTGTGCGATGGGTGAGGATGGACAAATGTCCAAGACAGTTTGCTAGGTGGTTGCTCATGAAATATTCTAGAAACTTCTCCTATGCCACTTGCCTCTCTGAATTCACTCAGGGATGAGTAAGATATCCAAGAAATATCCAAGTGGAACCAATTGTAACAAGTGGAATGACACTAATCAAACCCCAGAGATGATTCACACCCTTGCACACATCTATAAATGGATCCCTCATCTAAGAGATCTAAAGGCTGGAATATTGTGAATTGCAAGGAAGTGCTGATAGTTTATAATTGAGGAAAGAGCATTGTGTTGTTGGTGTGATCTTGCTATTTCATGAGGTGAAGAGGGATTGAAGTTGGGAGGATGATGCTGGATCAGACAAGTGGGTTGTAATTCTCCCTTCTATTTAATAAAGTTCTTCAAGTTTTCTTCCATCTGATTGTGCAATTATGAATGTTATCATTTGTGAATGCTATCATTTGTTCATTATATATCTAATTCTGTAATGTTTATGTTGTATTAGATCAAGATGCTTTGACGGATATTTGTTGCTATACTTGTGCAGGTACTCTCCAAGCGAGTTAAGTACGGAGAGGAGTTGCAAGCTCGATCAAGGGGGAGAGGGATCAAACAAGGGATTAAGCGAAAGTTCTAGGTTGGTTCCTTTATCTTTCTCTTATCTGTTACACATACAAGAAATTGTTGAATTGCTTTAAGTTGTAGTTCCTAGGGTAGTTGCTAAACCTAGAGGGCTAGTCGTTCGACAAGACACTAGTTTTCCCTGAAACACAAGGATGTGTCTATTTTTAGAGTTGTCACTGAGGAGCAAGTTATCTTTGCTATCGAGCAACTAGATTGGATCTATTCAAAGTCGGGTATGCTTTATGAAGTACTACCTAATGCTACTAAGCCTTCCATTGACCCACCCAAACCTGCTCTTGGCCCACACGTTGATGGTGTGATTGGGTCCATTTTGAATTCCTTGAGCTAACTTGTTGCTCAACTTAGGAAATGTATTGTTACAATGCAAGCCCCAGTGAGTGCATATGGATCTACAAAAGCACCTTCTTCTAAGAATTCCATGATGTTCTTATGGTAAATTCCACAACACCAAAGAACAATCAGCAACCTAGTGGTAAAAATTAAAATATGAATAAACAGAAAAACCAACCTACTTAGGAAACTCAACCAAACCCTCATATTCAGGGAGGAGGCACTAGTGAGAGTCTTTGAAAGATTAATTTCCCTTGTAATATTTGTCAAGGTGAACATTTAACTCATGAGTTCCCTCGAATGGATGAAGTTCATAGACTTCTTTCACCACCACATTCTACTATTTTAACTCATCCATTTCCTGCACCACCTCCTCCACCTCCGCAAAGGGGAAACGAGGAGCCATTTTTTAATCTTTCTAAAAACTCGTTCGTATTTATGTGCAAATAGAACATTAATGTGACCACACAAGATAAATCATATATTGATGTTCTTGACTCAAGTTCTTCTCTTATGGACTCAACCGCTCCACCTACTTCCATTAGACCTCTCATGTTAAATAATCCTATGGAACCTATTTATCGCCCCCCCCAAGGGTGTCATTCATTAAAAGACACACAATCCCTCTACCTAGGCTACACAACATTATAGTATTGTTGAATATCTTTTGCAAGCTTTGGCTGCCCATGTCAACCCTGGAGGTTTTGCAAAATTGTCCTAAGTAGGGAAAGGCCTTGTTATCTGCAATCGGTGGAGTAGAAGCCTCTTATTTAAACCTCACTATGTTCAATGTTGACAAGGCTATTATTCGACTTTCCCACCAAATCATGTTTTTTATTATTGTGGGTATATTTCACAAGAATATTCATCTCACTTTGGTGGATGAAGGCTCTTCCACTTATGTCATGTTAGCGTCATGCTGGAAGACTCTCAACTCTTCGACACTCATTAAGTCTAATACCACTCTTCAAGCATTTGATGGTCATAATTTTGTACCTAAGGGGGTTCTTCCCAAGTTTTCCATTAAGCTAGGAGGTAAAATTGTTTATGTTAATGTTGAATTCGTCGACGCGACTTTGGAATATAACCTTCTGCTTGGACGTAATTGGTTCTATGCCACGACTGTGATTTTCTCATTTGTGTTCTATGTCCTTTTATTTCCTCATGAAGGAAAGATTGTTACCATTGACCAGCTTGACTATTGCATGCCATTGGCCCAACTTTCCACTGTGGGGAATTATATCCCACTTGTTGGACATAACCCTGGTCAGTATGAGAGTGTTGGTGTAGGCTTGTTCAAAATCTCATCTCTTATTGGGATCCTTCCTCAATTACCATTTCCCAACATTCCTTCATCCTCTTCTAAAGCTCCTATGCATATGATCTCTTCTGGAAACTATGGACCTCATAGACCTCTTGATCCTTAGGCGGGGGCTGCCTGCTCCTATGGAAGTTTATCAAGTTAGTGAGCATCCTTCACCACCTGTTTTGGAAGAGATTCCCCCTCTGGAATTCCCATCAATACCTCCTGACGCTAGTCAAAAAATCCATCCCAATATGGAATATGACCAGGTTCCTTTTCCCACATGGGAAATTACTCTGCCTATTCCACATGACTCCTTTGATGACAAACCTCCCTGGAAAGTCAAATCGGTAGTCATGGATCTACCCATTGATAATATTAGGGAGCTTATGCCTCTTTCTACGTCTAGTATCCTTGATTTGGAACAACAGAGCTTGGTAATATAAACTTTGCATCGACTTGGGGAGCACCTCCACAGTGTTCCTTGGAAATTCCACCTATGGACCGAGTAAAGTCTCGGGTTTCTGATTTTGAACTTTCTAATGAATTTCCCACTTCAGTACCACATGTCAAGGAGCGTCTTGTAGCTCAGTTATGTCTTGATCCTCCTTTATGTCCTTAGGTTATTTCGAGAGAGCGATTATGTTAGAATATCCCTAGCATGGTCAACCTTTCCATATTGGGTATTTTGACTTCTTTTGGCATGGCCCCACATTGGTAAGCCATATGTTCCCCTCACCCTCCATAAGTTCACATATAAAAATGCTTGGCCTATGCGCGGCTATGGGAACCATTTAGCATGACCTATTGGATTGTGTTTTGTTTGTATATATTGTACATAGGAGTGAGATGCTTTATCTCTTTTTTGGTTTGGTGTGCGACGCAAGTATTTGTCATGCCTTATTTATGCCAAAAATTCAAAAAAATATATAAATTCAAATATATATATATATATATATTATTTATATGGTCCTATTTTTACCTCATACATGTTTATTTCTTTCATTATGTGATTTAACCATGGCTTTAGTATTTCTAGAATATTTTTATAGGACATGATGGCATTTTTATTGTGACATCTAATGGGCCTAAGGTATGCTTCCTTCAATAGCATATAAGGGTAGGTAACTATTTCCATCCTCATTACATTTTGACTATCAATGTCATATTTATGCCTTAGGTCTAACCCTGTCAAGTTGTGACTTTAGCCACTTTCCTGTATGCATGTCGTCACTTAGCGATAGAGCTTACCTAATCATGGATACCCTAGTTAGCACCATTTTTTCATGTTGGTGTCCATGTAGTTGACTTCATCCTCCTTTCGGAATTCCTCCTTCTGAACCGATATGACCTAGAATTTGAGCCTCATGTCCTCTTCTTCATCATATTTTTTGGACATACCTGAGGAGGATTCCACACTTTATCCATTGTGATTGCCACTTTTATCATCCTAATTCTACACGATGAGCCTTGGTTTCTTCATTGCAATGTCATCATCTGTTGGGCCTACCGCTCACTTTCACTTGGCGTTTTACCCTTTCTTGGAGGAAACGATGCAATGAGTGTTCTTATTAGCCATCCTCTTGTCCTCTTTATGTCATGAGAAGTTCCACCATCACCAAAACCAATTTCTACCCATTATAGCACTCATCCCTCCAAGAGGAGTTGTCTTTAAGCTCTTTTAAGACTCCTTAATTTAGAAAATATTGTCAAGTGAACTTGTCTCCTTCATGCCCGCTAAAGTAGTTTAAGGGTCATATACCCAGTATAAGTTTAACCCTTTTCTAGATTGGGATAGAATAATTACAAGAAAGGAATACTCTAGTCTACTATGGCTAGAAGGTTCTCCCGTGTATACTTTTATCTCTTTTTCAGTCTTGGGGGACTGAAATTACGAAAAAGGAACTTTTAAAAAAGATAAAGGGAAGGGAACATTCATTTACATTAGTTACCAAAAGGTAGCATCAAATGTGTTTCCCTTGAACATGGCACATGTCTGCATCATTATCTCACAGTTGGGTTTTAGCTTGCATAGGAGACATTATCACTAGACAGGTGAAGTAGATAGGTTTTCCTTAGACACATCATCACTAGATAGGTGAAGTACATTGGTTCACGGGTCAAGAACCTGTATGCTCTTTAGGTTCAAGATGCATGCAAAGCCTTGAGCAGCAAGGAAACTAATGGAGACTTGGTGGTTGAGAGAGAGAGTATATTACCTCTCAACATGCAATGCCAGAAGAAGTCTCAGATGATTGTGGAGGAGCCACGATTGGTGAAGCAACTTCAGGAGGTTGTGGAGCAACCATTACTAGAGAAGCTGAGAGGTGATTGAGTTGAGACATCTACTCATGCAAAGACCTCCAATGGGCAGAACTTTGAGCTAGGTGAGCAGAGGGATCACATGCAGCCATACCTCCAGGTAGGAGGTGGGACGATGTGGAGTGATCGTCCCAAGGAGGAGGGGCAGGATCCTTGAGGTACCCAACCTCTTTGATTCAACTTTGCTATAGGAGCCCCGACGAGGAGTAGCAGGACTGACTGATTGGGTAGAGACAGATGCAGATGGAGCGACAGAGAGAGCTACAGTACAGGAATCCCAAGACAGTGCAGAGCTAGCAGGCTGCAGCAATGCGAGAGGCACAAGTGCATTGCAATAGTGCAGGGTAGCATAGAGAGGTGTGCAACGACTCTAGATGCATGGAGTGTTGTAGCAGCTACGAGGTCAGAGAGGGAGCACTTGTCAGTAGAAGGTAGAGCTTCAGCATCAAAGTATGTTTCTAGCCCAATAGAGAGGTCAGTTGGCAGTTTTTTTGTTCCGAGAGTTGTTGGAGCAAGCACACTTGGTAGAAGTGTTGCATGCAGAACATTCCGAAGGTACAAGATCAGGTTCGAGAGGAATCCTTTCTTGTTGAGAGGGAGTGTTGAAAATGACAACAAGAAATTGCTAAAAATAGAAGTGCTAAAAATAACACTGGTAAAAATAGCAGTTTGGGTATCAGTGCTGGATTGGGCAACAGGGAATGAAAAATGTAAGTGCTAAGAACAAAAGTTATATTTTTAGTAGTTCAGTGTGGATTCCTATTTTAGTCAGTCCCTGGACTAGAAATAGGAAGTAAAATTCGAATTTGATATTAACAACAGTTTGTAAATTAATTAATTAATTCAGTTTGAGTTAATTAGTTAAGGAATTATGAACTTGAAGTCTATGTGAGGACATGCAACAGTTTCTCCTTTGATAAGGGATTTAACCATCAGTTAAAGGATGAGGATGAGTTGTAATTAGTAGGTTCAGTTAACTGAGTCAAGTCCAGTTAGATTAATTTAACAAGTTGTTAAATTAATGAGGATTCAGTTTGTTAATGCTTGCATGCATGTAACAACTGGTATTTTCAGATAACTGAAGATTCACTCATGGATAACTCATGTATGTCAGTTTAGACAAAGACCGAGTTGAGATCAGATGGAGGGACAGTGTATTATCAGTTGCTAAGATATTCCTTGTGAATATTCCTTTCATGCAGAATGAATATTATTCCTTATGGATTGCATAGTTGGACCTGAGGTTACACAAGGTATGATGTGGCCAATTCACACATGTTATGACATTGGACCCCAATCAAAACTGCACAAGGAAATAGGAGCTTGGAGGACTTGTGTAGCCTATATATTCAGGCCTAGGTAGTCCACAAGGTTCATCATCAGAGTACAGAGAGAGCAAGATAGCTTTTGAGATGATTCTTTTTGTATGTTGTTGAGGATTTCCACTTGATTGATAATACAGAGATGGGGTTTTACGCTGGTTCTTTCCTAGGTTATATATTCTGTGTTATGGTTGATTACTTCTCATTCTCAGTTATATCTATTCATGCTTGATGTTGCTCATGTTCAATTAAGCTTCCGCAAAGTTTATGGTAGATGTAGATCTAGTATTATGCTTTAGTACATTGCATATATCAGTTTGACCTGTAGGTGAAATTTCTACATGATATTAGTGAGCTAGCTGATTTGTAGAGAAATTCTACATGGTATCGCAGCACAGGTGATCAAGAAAGAACAATATACAAGAAGGGAGAAGTTGAAGTTTGTGGTTTCTGAATATTGAATTGAGTTCTTATCCCATCTATTTCACCAATGGCGTTCTATGGTTTGAGACTCGAATATGCCCTTGATGGCAGTTCAAATTATATAGCCTCGAAGGATCGCATGGAGGCAGTATTAGAAGATAATGGCCTTAAGGACTTCATTTATCAAGAAGTCCCAAAGCCGATTGATGCTACTCAGCTGGCAGAATGGAAGAAGTGTGTGGCTAGAGCTAGGAGAATCCTCTTGGAGGGAGTTCAAGATCACATTGTCTTGAGCCTCCATGGGAAGGAGACTCCATTTTCGATGTAGAAAACATTGAAAGATCTTTATCAGAATAGCAGTGATCGAGGAAGCTGGAACTGAAGGACAAACTTCAAAAGATCAAGTGTGAAAAGGATGACACGATCTCTATGTATATGAACAAGCTCACCTCATGCATGGATGAGCTTGGAAGTGCAGGGATTATGACCTCTGATGATGAAATGGTGAGTCTTGCACTCCTCGGTCTTCCTAAGAGCTGGCATAGCCACCAGGACTCAGTTAATGGAAGAGAGAAACTACTAGATTGGGAACAACTTTGGTCAGATTTAATACGGAAGGAGATAAGAAGAAGCACCAGAGACGGTTCTTCATCCATGGATGACAAAGAGAACTATGCCTTAGCAAGTAAGGTGAAGAAGGGGAAGGAGAAGGTTTCTCTTTCCGAATCCAGTTCTTCCCATGGTGGGAAGAAGCTTGACAAATTAAAAGTGCGATGCTTTCGTTGTCATGAGGTGGGCCATTTTGTTACAAATTTTCTGCTGAGGAAATCCAAGAATGGATTCAGGGAAGGATTTGAAGGTGAGGCACTTGCTTCACAGTTCGAGTTGGATTTCACACTCTTTGCATGCATGGTTTCATCCATGGTGGGAAGTGGTTGGTTTCTTGACAGTGGAGCTTCTTTCCACATGACCGGTGATAAGAGTTTGTTCAGTACTTTGGGGGAGAAAGATCTCCAGATACTCATAGAGATGGGTAATGATGAAAAGCATAGTGTCTCGGGTGTAGGCACGGTTATTTTTCAGAGGGAGCATGGAGCTCACCTTACCTTGACAGATGCCAAGTATGTACGAGGACTGAAGAGAAGCTTGGTGTCGATTGCTATGTTGGAAGATAGAGGCTATGATGTAGTCTTCAGTAAGGGAAAGGTTTTCCTTAGACACATCATCACTAGACAGGTGAAGCAAGTTGGTTCATGGGTCAAGAACATGTATGCTCTTGAGATTCAAGATGCATGCAAAGCCTTGAGTAGCAAGGCAACTGATGGAGACTTGGTGGTTGAGAGGGAGAGTATATTACCTCTCAACATGCAACACCAGAAGAAGTCTCAGACGATTGTGGAGGCCATGATTGGTGCAACAACTTCAGGAGGTTGTGGAGTAGCCACAACTAGAGAAGCTGAGAGGAGATCCAGTAGAGACATCTACTCATGCAGATACCTCCAGTAAGGGGAAACTTCGAGCCAGGTGGGCAGAGGGATCACATGTAGCCATACCTCCAAGTAGGAGGTGGGGTGATGTGGAGTGATCGTCCCAAGAAGGAGGGGCAGGATCCTTGAGGTACCCAACCTCTTTGATTTGAATTTGCTACAGAAGCCCTAATGACGAGTAGTAGGACTGACTGATTGGGTAGAGAAAGATATGGATGGAGCGGCAGAGAGAGCTACAGTGCAAGAATCCCAAGACAACGCAGAGCTAACAGGATGCAGCAATGTGAGAGGCTCAAGTGTGTTGCAACAATGCACGGTAGCACAGAGAGGTGTTCAATGGTGCGAGATGCATGAAGTGTTGTAGCAGCTCAGAGGTAAGAGAGGGAGAACTTTTCAGTAGCAGGTAGAGCTTCAGCATCAGAGCATGTTTCTAGCCCAATAGAGAGGTCAGTTGGGAGTTTTTTTGTTCTGAGAGTTGCTGGAGCAACCACACTTGGTAGAAGTGTGCATGCAGAACATTCCGAAGGTACAGGATCGGGTTCGAGAGGAAGCCTTTCTTGTTGAGAGGGAGCATTGAAAATGGCAACAAGAAATTGCTAAAAATAGAAGTGCTAAAAATAGCAGTTTGGCTATTAGTGCTAGATTGGGAAACAGGGAATGAAAAATGTAAGTGCTAAAAATAGAAGTTCTATTTTTAGCAGTTCAGTGTGGATCCCTATTTTAGTCAGTCCCTAGAATAGAAATAGGAAGTAAAATTTGAATTTGATATTAATAGCAGTTTGTAAATTAATGAATTAATTCAGTTTTAGTTAATTAGTTAAGGAATTATGAACTTGAAGTCTATGTGAGGACACGCAACAATTTCTCCTTTGATTGAGGGATTTAACCATCAGTTAAAGGATGAGGATGAGTTGTAATTAGTTGGCTCAGTTAACTGAGTCAAGTCCAATTAGATTAATTTAACAAGTTGTTAAATTAATGAGAATTCAGTTTGTTAATGCTTGTATGCATGTAACAACTGGTATTTTCAGATAACTGAAGATTCACTCATGGATAACTCATGCATGTCAATTCAGACAAAGACCCAGTTGAGATCAGATGGAGGGACAGTGTACTATCAGTTGCTAGGATATTCCTTGTGAATATTCCTTTCATGCAGAAGGAGTATTATTCCTTATGGATTGCGTAGTTGGAACTGAGGTTACAGCAGGTATGATGTGGCCAATTCACACATGTTATGACATTGGACCCCAATTAAAACTACACAAGGAAATAGGACCTTGGAGGACTCGTATAGCCTATATATTCAGGCCTAGGTAGTCCATGAGCTTCATCATCAGAGTAAAGAGAGAGCAGGATAGCTTTTGAGCTGATTCTTTTTTTATGTTGTTGAGGATTTCCACTTGATTGATAATACAAAGATGGGGTTTTAGGTTGGTTCTTTCCTAGGTTATATCTTCTATGTTATGGTTGATTACTTCTCATTCTCAATTATATATGTTCATGCTTGATGTTGCTCATGTTCAATTAAGATTCTGCAAAGTTTATGGTAGATGTAGATCTAGTATTATGCTTTAGTACATTGCGTATATCAGTTTGATCTGTAGGTGAAATTTCTACATGATATCAGTGAGCTAGCTGATTTGTAGAGAAAATTCTACACTAGTTACTCTTCCAATCATATGGAGTGTGATTCAATTCCTCCTGCATTGTTGCACGATATCACATGGTTCTCATTCATCATGTTGTCCAGTTACTCTTCCAGTCATATGGAGAGTGCTTCAATTTCTCCTGTATTATTACACGATATCATTGGTGCTCATTCATCATGCTTCCCGGTCTCTCTTTTCATGCCTCTATGTGTTCAAGGTAAGTCTCAACCTGTGGCAGCCATCTACAGTAGCATGTTGACCTTTTTGAGTCATCCATGCCTATATCAATTGTACTTCATCATTTCATGACTTCATCCATACATCACATAATCCTGGTATATAATTTGTCAATTGATGGGGGATACATCAAAGCCCTCCTTCAACGAATCTTCTCCTGTCGACTTTAGCTCAT
The DNA here is from genome assembly GCA_000404065.3 of Pinus taeda. Lineage (NCBI taxonomy): Eukaryota > Viridiplantae > Streptophyta > Pinopsida > Pinales > Pinaceae > Pinus > Pinus taeda. Next base: position 174,864 of record APFE031600585.1, on the reverse strand, counting down.
TATCCGAGAGCTTGGCATAGGAACCGGTAGCACCTTGGAGCTTGCAGATCTCAATGGTAGGCTTCCTCGTGATCGAAATTCGGTTTACATCATTGGCTCCTTATTGGTCAAGTTCACTGGTGTTCGATGTCAACTCATCTATTCACACTCAGTGGACTATACTAGGTACCTTAGGGTCCATTTTCCTCACTAGTGGATTCCCTCACGTTTGTTACTGGTTTACCTCAATGACTAGTAATTAGGCGGTTTCTACCAAGTTCGACTTCATCTCATATATTCGCATGATGTAGATTCATACCATTGGGGTTATGTCGAAGACCCTAGGTTAGGGACATATCACTCTTATATAGTATTCCTCCCAAGTTCCAATGGATTTATGTATAATTTATGTACTTTGAGGACTATACTGGGAAACTTATCTATCTGCCATGTGTCCATAGTCCTACTAATGTATATTGTGACATAGATCCACATTGTATTTGCTGGTGGATATGCTCTATTGGTTGAGACGCATGGATACATTGTGTATTGTTTGTGGCCATGCAACCTAACATTTCACCTCATGGATTCGTAGTGTATGTTTGGCGTCCATGTTCAGTATCTCTTTATGACCGAGCATGGGTATGCCCACCTCGGGGATGTTATCAGCAGAGTTGAGACTTCAACACTTGAGTTCCTTCGATCCATATTCGTAGTCTTGTCTGCTTCCTCCCATTTCGATCTTTGAGTATTAGTGTAATGCATTTCGGCTGTCAATTTATCTTTTGACCTCATGCATTAGGGGGCATCTGTTATAACCTTATTTTCCACTCCATTATAGTAAGAGAGACCCAACATCAACTTACCTCAGTTGTTGGCTAGAATGCATCCTCTTTCACCTTTCTTTTTACTTATGTGAGCTTCATCCCATGTTAAAAGGGTGAAATTACATAATTGAGAAATCTCTCATAATTACTTGCCAAAATATTATAATTATGAGATAACAATTATTTCATAATTGAGAAAATTGAGAAAAACTCATAATTGTGGTAAAGGTTTCTAAAGTTTTCCATTCTCAAGGAGATCAACTTGACCCACTTATGTATGAGTTGGCTAGGGATCCATTATTGTAGAATTTTCCTAACTTCTCAAGCCCCTAGGTGTCTAGATACATTCTCCCAAAGGATAGAATGAACCTATATAATATCACCAAGAGGAAAGGAGGTTAGAGGAAGATCACTGGGTTCGTGCCCTTTATTTTATAGCATATAGAATTGTTTTCTTGCTACATCTATGAGCATTGGGTCGGGATTTGGTTGACTTGGAATTGGCTATTCTTCGCTTATTGTCTGCTGATCTCATTTGGGCAATAGATCACGTATCAATAACTCCTTGCATGTAAAATTTCTTTGCAAAAAAGAAGAGGCTACAAGAGAGAACTTATAGAGAAGAAGCACCAGAAAAACCATCATGAAGACATGAAGGAATCTTGTACCATGACTGAATGATGGAACCTTAGGTTGACTTGGAAGGTTTTCAAACTCATCTAGACCCTTTGGAGGCTAAAGATGAAGGATAAGAAAAGATCCATCATCAAGAATTCAAATTCATAATAGCAAGGAGAAAGGCTTGGCCTGGACACATCACAATTAAGTTCCATGACATCAATGCCAAGGCATGGCTTGTCCAAGTGACATCACAAAGACATATGTGTCAATGTATATTTCCACATCATTAGTGGAATGTGATTATTGTATTTTCAAGAATGAGAAAATGTAAAATATGTGGAAGACCAAGGGTCCCACATGGAATTTGAAGAGTCACTAGAAAGTTCTAAAGTCATATAGAATCTCAAAGGTCATGTAGGAATTCAAAAAGTCACAGTAGAAGCTAAAGACTAATGAGGGAGGTCAAGATTCACATGGGAGTTGGAGAGCCACCTCATTAGTTATAAATGCACCTTCATAGCTCAAGCAAATGGACTTTTGGGACTTGAACTTTTCACCTTGGCTTCTCTAGCTTGGCATAGGAGAGAAGATCTTTCTTTGGAGGAGCAAGTAATGACTTAATGTTTCACTATTGGGGCTAGTGTGGTAGCGTTGTAATTGTATATCTTGGGAAATTCACTTAACATATGAAGCTCATATAGATAACACACTTTCATGCACATTTCATGAATTATTATGAGATTATTATTTCATTGTTTCCGATGTATGTTTGTGTTAATACATACTAATGAAAATGAACTATTTCGTTGGCTTTGGTATGTACCTTGTTGAATGTGAATTTTTACTTGATTTTATGATCGTTGTTTTTTGTGAACTACTTTGTAGGTTAACTAATGATTCCCTTATGCTCTTCTGTGTCTCTTTTAGGATGGTACTATTAATTTTCTTATAAAGGCTCACTCTCTCTTTCCTTGTCATGAAATCCCATTATATACATTGCAATGGTATGCCTCATAGTGTTAACTTGCTTATTTCAAAGATTGTTTTTATAATATCTTATGGTAACAATTACAACCATGGAAGATTCCCAAGAGTAATGGAGATCAATCGTATTTTTGGCTCTACTCCAAATGGTGTGAGGTCTAATTGGGATATCATATTGTGGAGACCCCATTGGTTGATAGATTTCTATCGTGGACAACATGAATACGTGAGTTTAAGGTTAAAAAAAATTGAACAATCAAGTCATATATCCATTGAAGATGTTGCAATGGCCTATGGATTTTAATCACTCTCAAACACTTGTTACCTCTACTTAAAAGTATAAAAGGAAAATTGTTTTATCCCAAAATGCATGTGGGCTACCTTGTGTTGCATTATTCATATAACACATGCTTGAACTTAGAACATCCAAGCATTAATACCAATTCCAACAACTGTGAGTAGGATATATATCACAATATTTTGTGATCCTTTTTTTCATGAGGTTTAAAATGATTTATTATGTGAATTTTATCTTCTCAACAAGAGAATATGGTCAATTATGCATGACTAGACAACATTGATATTCAGCACAAAATATAAAGTTGTAAAGTGATCATATTATGTCTAGCCTTACCTTGCATGATGACACACTAAATTGTATAATGTAAAGGTTATAACAAAAATGTGAAACTAATTGAAAATCTTATGTGTGAAACCCAATATTTCCTTACAAATAAGCTATTAATAATAGATATACATCTCAACTACCTGAGATCTAAAAAATACCTTCAAGTTGAGGCATCAAACCAAATTTCCCTACCAAATTAAGCAACAAAAAATCATTTATAATGAAGCACAAAAGATCTTATATTCTCCTGTAGTCAATTGAAGGACCTCTTAAAAAGGAAATGTCTTAGCCACATCAGTTCTATAATGTATCTCAGACATGTGGCACTAAAATTTTCATCTCATTTACACTATGAACTAGATATTATTCAACATTCTCAAGCAACATTATCACTAAAATAAGCTCAACAGTGGTCAAAGATGCTTAAACAACAAATTGAAAGGGAATCTAGAAGTTATTAGTATTTATTTAAGCAAATACAAATATAAGTTCTATATGGAGGAGTAACTTGAATGAAATACTACTAAACACAATGCAGTCATCACAAACAAAGGGTTTACAAAGGCCAACAACAAGCTACTTATATTATGTGAACTCCAGAAAATCAAGATAGATTGAATACAATTGACGACTCCAACATAATGTTTAGAAAAGTGAGCACATTTTCACTTTCTAATTGAACCAATGTCATATGGCTCAGGTTTAAGTTCAAGTTTGGCAACCATTAGGTTCAGTTTGAAATCAATTTTTTCAATAAGTTTCAGATGAGGTTTGCTAGTTTAGTTTCATCTATACATACACACACACACACACACACATTAAGTAGTATATTTTCCCAATCCTTGGTCCTCAATGAAATGGATTATGGAAGGTTGTTCCTACTCCATTATAAGTATGTGACATATGAAACAATGGAAATAGTCCAACGACTTATCCACTTGAGAACTAAATCAGAGTCACAGGTTGTTGGAGACTGTAGTCAAGACTAAAGGTTCAACTACTAGAACTGATAGAGTTGAGTTGAAGCCTAAAAGACTAAGAATATTGAACCTTCAAGGGTTTACAAACCACAATTTACTATTTAGAAGTGGTATTTGGAGACAGGGCTTAAAAACTGAAAACAAGCATGTGAAAAATGAACATGCAGGGTAGAGATAGTATCAAAATATAATGAAAATGTAGTGATGCTTCCAGGTTGAGAATGAATGTCAATGTGTAGAGGAATAAAGCTATATAGATAACCCAATGCATTTTAAGAATTGTCCTCTTCAATGCTCATCCAACCATACTTCCTGGTAGTTGGGCAAATGTTACTCTCCTAATCTCTTGAGTAATTTACTTCCTTGCATTCAATTTCCTGTGAGGTCTCTATTTTTGTGTCTTGTTTGGAATTTCCAATCCTCTAGGTTTTAGAAAAAATGCAAACAATAATGGTCTTTCTAGCATTAACTGATGCTTCTTTGATGCTAGTGAGTTTTGTAATTCACTCATTTGTGACTCACATTCATTTGTTTTTTGCTGGTAGAACTACAAAGAAATAGACTAAAAATGTCGAACAAAAGTCATGCCTTCCTTCCACCACTTCTCTTGTCAATGAGCATGAATGTATTTCTCTACTTCCACAGACACAATATCCCAATAGAAGTCAGCTACTTCATCATTATTCAATAGCTCACAATGGTGCGTGAAGGAAACCTTCTCTAGTAAATCCATAATTCTCCCAAATGTTTCTTCCAGTACTTGACTCAGTTGGAAACCTTCATCACCAACCCTCATACTATTTAAGGCACTAAGCCACTCTTCATCGTCACTTTCCATGCCATACATGACACGGGAAGTGTTCAAAGCCATTTCAACTTCACCCTCTAATTGTTAGATATATTTTGAAGCAGAGTAGACAAAATTAGAACTACGACCGTAATCCTCTATCTTGTGCACTCCAGGTATTGGTATGTTCCTCACTGAGGTAGCTTACAAAATCCTATTGTGGCATTCTTCATGCAATTCTTTGAATAGAGCCCATTGCTTTCTATCAAGAAACTCCAAGCTCCAATCCTTCCCACCACTCCATATCACAGCATGGGTGTAACAATTTGTTGTGCCTTACGGGTATATTTTGTAAATCTAGATAGTTTCATAACAAGCATCCATTCATTATGATCTGAAGCTTCAAGCACAAATCAAGCACCACATTCTCTCCACCCCCTTTCAACTTCCACAACCAGGATATTTTTACTACAAAATACAAAATCTAAATGCATTCTTATATGTGAAGAATTATCAAAGTTCTTCTTCTTCTTGTATTCCTTACTTTTCCTTGAAGGACGACCCCATCTCATATGACCTCTCACGACCGGTGATGAATTTTCCTATAACAACTTCCTCCCCACCATCCATAGCCATGTGAGAACCCTCCACTTCAAACTCAATTACTAGTGAATTCAATCCATGAGTAGAACACGGCCTTGAACTCCTAGAAAATTGTGATTATCCTCTATTCATCAAGCATCTTCTTCATACCCTCCATTAAGAAAAAAATATAAAATGATTGATTTTGTAAAAGTATTTTACCATCCAAAAAAAAAAAAAAAAAAAGACAAGAAACATCATTGATCAAAAGCTATGATCACATACTATTTATGTTTTTATTAAGATTTAGAAAAATATCTCTTAGTTCAAGCCAAAGTTGTAGATGATAAGCATAGGGATGCAGCGGGAAAGAAAGGTGGCTAAAGTCAAGAGTAACGAAAATCGTTCTACGGTAGCGTTGTAATGTGTACTATTCTTTTGTATTTTCATACAAACCTTGACCCACAAATTCATGCTCCCAAACTTTATACTCTTTGTACAGCTCCCAAGGCACAACATTTTTAGTATTTTTTAAAATTACACCAACTTTAGAAGGTCTGCCTACCTACCTTTCTTTGTATCTATTTTCATCCTGATGATGTAAAACATAGTTTTGTAACAATGAACTAGTTCACTATGAATTTTTTTTTGTAATTGGCTCCAACTTCACTATAATTTTAGGTATCCTACATATCTATGATTTTGGGTCTCAAAGTAGAACAGGCTTGGGGTGTTGGAAATAATACTGACCGGGGGGGGGTGAATCAGTATTATCTGGTCAATTATTTTCCTTTTCAAACCCGGAACATATACACTACTTCAGTTAGAGAAAACCGCGTATATGTGCAACTACAGATAAGGAAACCCGCGTATACCATACATACTTATAATTTAAAATATTCTACAGATGTTGAACATTAATCTATGCATCAGGATCATATAAACAGTAACCAGGAACAAAAAAATAGAGCAAAAGACAATCACACACAAGAACACAAGATATAAGGTGGAAACCCAATGTGGGTGAAAATCACCTACTGCAATATGTCTCTATCTTTTCAATTAGAAACTTCTTTTTACAATGGTTTTGTACTGGTGTAGTCCTTTAATAGTACGCAGGCTGCTACCTACAGAGAGCTACAACCCTCTCTCGTTTTCCAGCTTCTCCTGGAAGGGAGCTACAACCCCCTTAGTTCTTGTACTAGTTGAGATACTAGTACGCAAGCTGCTACCTACAGAAGACTACAACCTTCTCTTCCTTCCAGGGACCACGTTTCATAAATTTTCAGACTGGATCCACAATCAAACATCAAGAATTCCTGCATCAACCAATCACCTTTTCACCAATCAAAACTGAATCAAAATAAACACTTCTTTGAAGACTGTACCCAGATCATAATAATAGTAATCACACCCCACTTCTGAACCCAAAACACTGTAGCAATAAACAGAAGTAGCTAGAACATAAATCAAGTGATGTACACTACATCACTATTTAGAAACCTGCGTGCATATGCTTCTGTGTCAATACCAACCTGCGTATACGCGACTTTCCCTTACAAGAACAGCGTGTATACGCGCCTTCGCTTCACTGAACCTACGTACAAATCTATAAATTCAATCTTTCAAACATTCAGATATTAGTTAACCCAGATTATCAAATTTATAGATCAAGCATGTGCCACATATCACAGATCAAAATCATATAGAGATACCACTATTCCATCCTTAAGATTTTGACCCATCAATAGAACTTATCCTTCTCCTTACGCTCAGTTTCCTTCTTCATTCAGATCCAGATTTGCATCATAACCCAATCACCGTATTCCAGATCTAGCACGTTATCAAATATTCAATAATTCAGAAGATGCCTTGCAAAATGATCTCCTTCCTCTTTTATAGCCTTAGGCCTTTCACAATACCATGGATCAAAAACCATAACAATTCAATACCATGGACCCAATACTTGGGATCAACACTTATGATGAGATATCATGGCCCAAAACCATAGGTTCAAATACCAAGGACTAAATACCACGGACCAAAACCATAGGATCAAAAACTGTCAGATTAATACCATGAACCAACCATAAGATTTCCCATGTGCCTGTGCTTTTCTCTGCATGAAAGTGTGTGAACTTTTCTCTGCATGAAGGTAACTTTTCTTTGCATGAAAGTGTGTGAAATTTTCTCTGCATGAAAGGAACTTTTCTCTACGTGAACTTTTCTCTACATGAAAGGAACTTCTCTCTGCATGAAAGTGCGTGAACTTTGCTGCACTATAATTTATCATTTGAGATGAGTACTTTTCTCTGCATGAAAGTGCGTGAACTTTGCTACACTATAATTCATCATTTGAGATGAGTGGGTTTCCATCAAGTACAACATATGTATCATGATGCCAACATCATTGACATAAATATGATTGAAAGAATAACATTCCTTAAACATTCAATAGTGATAAGTATATGGACTACTGTTAAAACACATACATATATCCAATGATAGCAAGATTGAATAAATGCTAATTCATATAAAAGAATGGAGAAAAGACATAAATAATAGTATTGTAATTTGGATCCCTCCCGATATCAATCGCATTCAGATTCCGTTTTCTAACTTAGAAATACTCTCACAAAAAGTAGTAGTGCATATCTCATCAAAGTATTATTCATTAAAATTCAGAATATAGGCCCAGTCTTCATAAAAAAATATATCAGAAGCACACTAGTGTGACTTCACAATCCAGGTTTTATACAAAAATTAAGGACCCTTTCTAAGGACATGAAAGGGTCTATAAATACTATCTAAGCTAACTGATTATGAAATAAAAATGCTATTAGGTGGTATAACCAAATCATGAAAATCTCCTTGAAATAGGCCTGCTTGCAGTCAGTAGAATGATTCACTGTTTCGGCCGATCATCCTTTGGCTTGAGCTGGCAGATAGCAAGCATTGGTTGCAATTCTGGAGGGTGACTCGGATGTGAATGTAGTTGGGATGAATATGTAACATCATGAATTTTGGGAATCATGTAACTGATTGCATCGGTTAAACATTTCAGTGTTGCCTTTTGACTATATGGTTTAACTAGGAAGAACCACAAGGTGTCCCAAGTTAAAATTTGGATGCCTGCTATTAATCTCTCCTTCTGTTCTAAATCTTGTTTGCATGATTGCTCCAATGCTTTGGTTGATGGTAATTTACTTGGAGTACACTGTGAAATCAGATTAGACAGATAAAGAGTATCATTAATTAACTCAATCAAATTACTGGTTGCTGATCTACATCTTGAAGTTTCCCTTTCTGCTTTCATCAATTGTGATTTCCATTCTAAGAAAAAATTTCTTTGTGTGATTCTAGAATTTTAGGCAGATTTGCAGCTTGCCCTTCACCGGTTTCTTGCTAGGCAAGAAAGTTTGTTAATGTTTCATCGACCTGTTCCAAATTCTGTCTTGCATCAACTGATTTGTCAATCATTGATGAAGAAATATCACAGAGGGGTTCAACAAGGGAAATATTATGACATAGTAAATTTAACTGTTTAATCAATTCCTTATTGATCTGGAGAGCTTCGGACCTAAACTCTACTGGTTGAGGAAAACTCTTGAACTTTTCTATCTGTTGTGATAGTTGAGCAATTTGCTCATCTTTTGTTTTGTTCATTTGTTCATTCATTGTCTTTGGCTTGGTCAATGCTAAGGATAACTCCTTTTGTTTATGTACTACACTTTGGTCTATCCTCTACTTCTCCTTAAGCAATTGCTCATTTAGTTGGTTGTTTACATGTTGCTGTGCTGCTAAATGTTGTTCTAATTGCTCTATTCTCTGTTGTCTTTCGGATACCTGTGCCTCCAATGAAACAATTGTCTGATCTTTTTCCTTGAGTAAATTGCTCACTTCTAATGCTTTATCCATAGTGGCTACCGAGTATGCCCCAACATATTGAGAGAGGGATTGAATTCTTCTTTCGATACCACATTAGCCATCTTTGTTTGTGCACGTAAAAGGGAAGATTGATCAATCCTTTTCTTTTTCCTTTGTCTTTTTACTACAGCCCTATGCTTAGGGCTGTAAGAGACATCTAAAGGTGGTATTTCTTCTATATGCAAAACAATTTCATCCAATGGATCCTTAGGAATTATCTCTACATCTGTACTTATGGGTGGGCCACTTGTTCCTTCATTTGGAACCATATTTGTTGTTGTCTTGGGACCAATTTTCACTTCAGGCATGCTAAAACCCTATGAATTCTTAGGATTGCTTATAATGGAATCAACTTGTTACCATTCTTTAAGGGGCTTGGGATCAATCTGAGTATTTATATCTGTTATCTCAAAATCAGGTCCTGATAGGCTGCTGGTTAGGTTGACTCTAAGTAACTATTTCAGACCAATCTTTAGGCTGAGGCTTAGCCTCCTCAACCTGAGAGGGCTCTCTCTAAATGGATTAATGATTTTGATTAAAGATAAGATGGCTAACTCTTATAGAACAACTCTGAAAAATATGAATGGTGGAAACACATTTAACAACTATCCATTGGGCTTATGGAAGTCAACAACACCTCAATATAACAATGAACTCAACCTTTACATGGAAGTCAGGGCATTCAACATTTAAACATTCAGAACATAAACTCATATAGGACCACACAGTTTATAAATGTATACAGGAAGTCAGAGCACATTCAGTGAATTCTGAGTGATTATAAATCCATAACACTGCAAGAATTAGGAAAAGGACAACATCATATTTTCTGAACATAAAAAATCCCTCATGAATCCTGAGAAGTAAAGCCAAACATGTATTACTGAAACTGAGTCTTACATAAGCCAAATACAAGCCTTTTCATAAAATTTCCAACCTTTGTTACATTGTTGTCTCAGCTATATATAATCCTTATTCTAACTAATTCGAGTTTTCTACTGCAGCATGAGGGGAATTTTAACTCGATCCTTATCTCTAAAGACACCTATCAACTATTTAACTGTCTATTAAATACAAATAAACTTCTGACTGTAACTTTTTAAAAAAGTCCTAAATCAATTATGACTCTAACTCCATCTTCGTGCCATAGTGACTACTCCTCATCCTTTGACACCTGGTTCCCTTTAGATTTGGCTGAGCTGGATATTAAATATGCCATATTGGCCTTTAAACCCTGAATCCCTATCTGCCCGTGGTATTCGGAGATGTCCCCTGTTTCTCGGCTTCTTTATTCCATAATTTGCTCGAACATGAACAACACCTTTTTGAGTCTTTAATATCCCAAAGAATGGAACGTGGCCACGTTTTAGATATGCTGTAGGCTATGGTGATGGACAAGTGTGCCTTTTTCAAAAACTCCCGCTCATAAAATCAACTATCTGTCTGCGTTTTTTTAAAAACACCATCTACAGCAGTTTCGTAGCGCGCTACGAAACTGCTGTTTTATTTAAAACAATTTACTTTTTTAACCCGAGAGCTCATATCATCCAACCATCGGTTGCCAAAAACTCCCTTTGATTCTTCACATGTGTAGCAGGGATTTAAACATCTTCAAAACACTAAGATTTAAGCAAAATTAGCAAAATTGGGAACAAAATCTTTCCAGAAAAGTGAATTCATTTATTAGGTACCCGGCTTAGCTCTGCCTTCAGGTCTTCAGCGGCTTTCTTCAGTTGGTTGATTTCTTCCTCAGCTGCTTCTATTTGGCCTTTCATGGCTGCCACATAATCTCCTTGAGATGTGATGGCTTCTTTACTTTTGCTGCTTTTTTGCTGAGGTCGTGTTCCTTTCCCTTTTTCCTCTGTTTAGGGCAGTGCTTCCCATACCTGCTGGAAATTTATAGTCATGGGTCTTCTTAGTTTGAAAAAAAATTCCTGGGCTGGCTCATCAAACTTAAGCCTTTTTGAGGCCTTTGTTTTCTTAACCTTTACCTGTGGTGATTGTGTCAAATCAATCTCAATCGGTTTAGACTGTTCTAACTCAATAGCCTGTAATAGATCATTTAGGCTTGCCTTAGACACAGGGCTTGCCTTAGCCACAGGGCTTTCCTCGACAGCTATAGCTTTGCCTTTTTCTTTATTAATCTGGCTTCTTGTCTTCACCCTTGAGACTGCTGCAGGTTTACTTGTTTGAGGTTCAGCCTTCTTACCCTGACTCTTCTCTTTTGTTGATTGCTGGGGCTGTTCCTGAATGACTAACGGCTTCACTGGTTTTGGTGGCTGTGATTTGGTTTTCTTTTTGGCTCTTGCTTCTCTTTGAAGCTCAGCTATTGTAAACTCTCTGGCTGGTTGAGGAGTAAGACCAGTCTTACTTTGGAAACCAGCCATGAAGATAAAAGAGTTCCAGTCTCGGCCTATCTTCTGGAGGCTATCTAAAATGAGCAATTTAATCAGACCGTGATGAAATAAAGAAGTCTCACAGTCCTCTTTTCTGAGCTGTACCTTATCACACATTTTACTTATACTGCGAAATAAATAAAACTGGATGTCTATGGAGACCTTCCCGGTGAAATGCAGGAGCAGTTTGAAATGATAAGGGTAAACCTTATTGTATCTTCCCTCACAGGTTAAATACTTCTGAATGCAGGTAAGAAGAAGAGCATAATGTTCCTTGAGATAGAACCTAGGCACTGCTTTTGTATAATCCTCATTTACATATGCTTCTTTTAAGAACTCCTTACAAGGATTTCTATCAAATTTAAAGTTTTTAAACCATTCTTCCTGGCCTCTTGGTATCTCGGTCACAGCAGCTATTGCTTCTGGAGAAACCGATATCTCTAGCATGGCAACCTTCGAATTCAAACCAGTAAAATTAAGTGCAAACTCTTTTGTTACCTGTGCATGCCCTCCTTGCAGCTTTTTACAAAATCTCCAGCACCCAGCATCTTTAAACGCCTTCTTCACGCCTTCATCTCTCAAGGTTATGTCTAGGCCTTCAGGTTCATTCCTTTGGCATTTACCGGACCTGTGCTCCTTTCTCTCCATCTTCACTTTGAAATTTTCACGGCCAAATCCTTACTTGAAAATTCTCACAGCCAAATTCTAACTTGGAAATCTTCACAACCGAATTCTAACAAGTTCGGTTGAGATGATTCACCTCCCTTTTAACTCAGCCTCGCTTGGAATCAGGATTTCTTGAACAACCTCACTTGAAATTCAAATTTGGAACATGACTGGTTACTCATGCCACCCTCCCGACCATAATTAAGGACTACGCATGGTAAGATCTCTTGGGAGTGAGATTTCCGTGCATATCAGAAATCTATTGGTGGAGGAGCAGCAAGTGAACGTTTAGACATGATTTCAAGAGGTCCTTTGACTGGCATGAATGGACGGACAGGCTGACTCACCTATGAACTTGACATTTCAGGAAAGATTCGCTGCGGAATGCACGAATCCATGATTTCAGAGCGTTGTTAGTTATATTTTTTAATGATGCGCTGCAAAATGGCTTAATCATTACACGTTGTGAAACTGCTAGACTATGATTGCGCTGCGAAATGGGCCAATAAGACTACGCTGCGGAATCACTAAAGGACAAGGTGACTTGGCATAAACAAGACATGACTTATGGAATAATGATGAGTGGAGAAAAGCCAATAGGAGCAGAGTCTAATTTAAGCTAAAAAACCTTTAAAACTCTGATTCCTAAGTGAGGCGAATAAAAATGGAAACAGGTTAAACATAAACCTTTGTCATCGGACTAGGGCATGTAATTGTATGCATTAAACCTTTAGTTCTAAGTGATAACAGTTCCTATTCCTATAGGTGTGAGGTTATCTGCTGAACAGTGTCCCAAGACACAAGAAGAGGAAGTGGACATGTCTCCTGTTCCATATGCAAGTGCAGTAAATAGCTTGATGTATGCAATTGTCTGTACTAGACTAGACATTTCACATGCATTGGGAGTATTGAGCAGGTTTATGTCAAAACCAAGGAAGGAGCACTGGGCAGCAGTGAAGCGGGTTTTCAGGTATTTGCGTGGCACTATTGATTATGGTTTGTGCTACCAAGGAAGACTAGGATTGGACAAAGTGTTGGATATTCGTGGCTTTGTTGATGTAGACTGGGGCAAAGATTTGGATCAAAGATGATGTACAAGTGGGTATGTGTTTAACCTATTTGGAGGTGCAGCCATTTGGATGAGTAAGAAACAATCTGTATTGGCACTATCAACTACAGAGGTGGAATACATGGCAGCCACTCATGCAAGAAAGGAAGAAGTTTGGTTGGAGAGATTGTGTTCAAGTATGGGGTTAGTACATGGAGCTATAAGGATAGACTGTGACAGCCAAAGTGCAGTTTTCTTGGCAAAGAACCTTGCTTATCATTCAAAGACAAAGCACATTGATGTTCAGTATCACTTTGTGAGGGATATGACAAAAGAAAAAAAGGTGTTGTTGGTAAAGGTGGACACTTTGAAGAATACTATAGATGCATTGACAAAATCTGTGAGCCCTGAGAAGTTCTCTTGGTGTAGAGAAATAATGGGCGTTGCAAGGCTGGAAAAATGACTAAGCTCTCTTGTGGCCCCCTGTGGAAAGAAAACAACAAGTGGGAGATTTTTGGGTTGTGTTATATTCTTTCCACGACTAACCTACATAGTGAACCGGGGGATTAGAGGGGGGGCAGCAACCCCCCCTGTCCGGGGGTTTGAGGGTGGTGGGTAGCCCCCCTTTACGGGGTCCGGGACAACGCCCTGGGAAATTTTTTTTTTGGACCCTATATTAGGTTGGGCGAACCTACCTATGGTTTTTGGTCGATGGTTTTGGACGCGATGGTTTTCGGTCCATGGTATTGGATGCTTCGGCATGTATAAATATGTATTCTAACATTGAAAGGAACAAAAATGAAAAATCAAGTTGGTAGTCCTAGTTTTGGGATCCAGGGGAAAATCTCTGTGCATATGTGTTTTATGTGTTATGCTCTCGCATTGTCTATTTTTTTTTTTTTAGAATTCGTATGCAAGTAATTTTTGTACATGGTTAAAACCGACATTGTGGACTTTGTATTTTGACATATCAAAGACATAGGATGGCTTAGGAGTAGGGTGTGTTCTAATTGGCCGTTCCGGCAAGAAGCATCTAGTTTCAAGCTGCTCAAATTTTGAGTGCACAAACAATGTAGCAGAATATGAAGCACTTGTATTGTGCTTGCAGAAAGCCATCAACTTCAATCAGGTCATGCTTAAATTGATAGGTGATTCAGAGATAGTGGCATGGAATTTACATTACACCATTCACTGTTTATCACCACATCCATAAAACTACCAAGAACAGGAATGACAACTAATCTCAAACTTCCAAGCATTTAATATCATTGTTGTGCCACATACGTGTAATGCAGCTGCCGATGCATTAGCAAATGTAGCCTCAAGAATGTCACCAATTAGGGATAGACTTACTATTGAAATTTTGTACAAGCCATCTATCTTGAATAGCATAACTAACTTACGTGTGTTTAACGATGATAAACAGATACTACATTTTATGGCCAATGCTGACATTTTCAAAGATACAACAATAGATGAAGACGAGCACAAGCGCTCTCTACAGGAATGAGTTGATGACATGAAAGGCCACATTATCAAAAAAGGTGTTATCACTGGAAAAGTTATACGACTTACAAGAGCGTTTCGAAGGGCCAAGGAACAGTAAGACCCACAGTTCCACCATGAGGCATGAATTGATAAACCTAGGAACAGAAAAGGATCCGAAATTTTTCAACCTTAGTAGATGTTGTACATAGCAAGAACGGAAAGCCTTCATCTACTTGTTCAAATAGTACTGAGATGTGTTCGAATGGATGTATGATGATTTGAAAGCTTATGACATAGAGATCATCCAAATTATCATCCCAATCAAGGGGTCAAGCCATATCAACAAAAGTTGAGAAAAGTACATCCGTCACTTGAACCCCTCATACAAAAAGAATTTACTAAATTTTTGGATGCTTGGATCATATACAGAGTTCCTCATTCCACTTGGGTCTCTAACCTTGTGCATGTACGAAAGAATTCCAGGGAAATCCACTTGTGTGTTGACTTTTAGAACATTAACCACACCTCGGAAAAAATATAACTACCCTGTGTCGTCTATGGACCTTATCTTGAAAATAGTATCTGGGGCATAGATGTTCTCTCTCCTTGATGGTTTTTTAGGATACAATCAGGTTCTGGTTACAGAACCTGACAGATTCAAAACTACTTTCCGTACCAAGTGGAGTACGTTCACTTATAGATGGATGCCATTTGGGCTTGTAAATGTAGGCACAACATTTCAGCACACTATGGACGTCACCTTTCACGGACTCATTGGGGAAAGCGTGGTGGTATACCTCAATGATCTGATCGTGTTCTCTCGAAGATGAGAAGACCACATACGCCATCTTAAGAAAAAGTTTGAGCGATGCCAAAGATATGGGATTTCCTTAAACCACAAAAGAGCATATTTTCCGTGTTGGAAGGGAACCTTATCTGACACATTGTTTCCAAGAGTGATATCAAGGTGGATCCAAATTGGGTCCAAGCTATCACATGCATTCCTCACCCAGTCAACAAGAAATCCATGCAGTCCTTCTTGGGCAAGATAAACTTCCTCTGAAATTTCATCTCGTATTATGCAAAAATAGTCAATCCCATGCAGGACATGATCAAGAAAGATGTAGTGTACACCTAGGGAAAGAAAGAAAAGAATGCATTCACCCAAATTAAGCAAGCCATTGCCAAAGTGCCTGCACTGTACAACCCAAATTTCAAAAATGATTTCCTTTTATACACCTTCTATTCCAACAACTCACTAGCTACAGTACTCACTCAAAAAGACGAATCTAATGATGAATTTCCCATCTCTTTCATGAGTGCAAGCATGTAGGGACTGAAACTTAACTACCCCTCCATTGATAAACAAGCTTATGCAGTTTATAAGATGGTGAAACACTTCAGGCCCTACTTACTGAAAAACCACTGCATTGTCTTTGTTCCCCACCCAGCAATGCGTACATTTCTGGTACGACAATAGTTGGGAGAATGACATGCAAATTGGATGACAGGTTTGCAAGAATATGATCTTGAAATCAAGCCAATACGCACAATCAAAGGACATGGGCTTCGCAGACTTGCAACTAAAGTAGTACATGCCCGGGAGAGTGAAGAAGAGCTCAAGGGTTGGGAGTAGGAGATTGAAATTTATGAAATAAGGCGAGCAACCCCCATGGAAAACGAAACCTCTTGGTATGGAGATATATGCCAGTATCTTGAGCACAAAACCATACCCTCTCACTTTTCTATCAAAAAAAAGAGGGCATTATGCTTGAAAACCTTAGCATACCAGTTGGTGCACATAGTGCTTTACAGAAAGCACAGTAATGGAGTTTTTCTCAGGTGCCTGAAGGCACAAGAATCAGAGAAGGTACTTTAAGATCTACATGATGGACCCGTCGAGGGTGACTTTGTAGGGAATACCACAACACACAAGATTATGTGAGCTAGTTTTTACTAGCCCACATTATTCTAGGATGTGCATGCCTATGCCCACAAATGCCCGGTTTGTGAGCAGTGTGCTGATAAAACATGAAGATCAACAACCCCACTACACCCTGTTGCAGTGACTGAACCATTCCAATAGTGGGTCCTAGAAATTATTAGGGAAATTTTCCCTCATTCATTAAAGAAACACAGCTATATCCTAATAGAAACTGACTACTTTACATGGTGGACAGAGGTAGTTCCATTCAAAAAAGTGAAAAAATTAGAGATCATCAGCTTCCTCCAGTAGAATATCATCTCACGCTTCGACGTTCTGGTATCACTTGTTTTTGATAATGCAACCTATTTCTCATCTTTGAAACTCTATGAATTTGCATTACAAAATGGTATCATGTTAAAGCATTCATCGAATTACTATCCATAAGGAAATGGTCAGCAGAGTCTACAAATAAGAATCCCATTCATATAATGAAGAAGACCATTTTCTTTGAACAGTGTAACTGGCATACCGCCCTAACAAATACACTATGGGATGACCGTGTAACACCTAAGCCCTCTCTGAACACCTCGTCATACTTCCTGGTCTACAGTAAAGAAGCCATCCTCTCGCCAAATATCTACTTGCCTACTTTTAAGCTTTCCTAGGTGTTAGTGCCAGTCTTTTTTTCATGTCACCTAGATCAAATGTGATTTTACTAAGTTTGTCAGGGCTTTCAAAATCAAATTTTGTCATGTCACTAGGTTTACACAGTTAAATTTGATCATTGTTTGGTCAGTCTAGGAGTAAGTTCAGTTTTTTGAGAATTCACTCATGCTGGTCACCTATCACATTTCTATGAAGGTGTCATAATAAAGGCAAGAGTCATCATCATCATTCCATTCAGTTTCAAGTCCTCCATTAGGTCATTAGGGTTTCCAAGGTCCACCATTATCATGTATAAATACAGTAATGAATAGAGCATGAAAAGATTCTCTTTGACATTGATTTGTTAAGTTATCACACATTCATCATTTTCTCAGTTTGAAAATCTCTAGAAGAAGAAATTCCTGTGCTTAGGAAAGTGAAAATACATCTCATGTTTCAGGATTAAAGGTGACTCTGTTTTGAAAAGTGGAAAAATTCAGTTTTTCAAAGGTTTGTGGGTCTTGTTATCACAAAATTAGCCCCTGATAGGCTGCTAATTAGGAAGACTTTGAGTAACTATTTCAAACCAAACTTTTGGTTGAGGATTAGCCTCCTCAAACTGAGAGGGCTCTCTCACTAGGTTAAAGATTTTAATTTAAGGATTAGATGGCTAACTGTATGGAAAAAACAAGTGAAAAAGTATAAATGGTTGAGCACAATCAATAAACATCTATTGGGTTTATGGAGTCAGAATACGTTTTAGTATCACAACAAGATCAGATTAACATGGAAGTTAGGGCATAAGGAGTCTTAATATATCAGCAAAACGGAGACATAATGCAAGGAATGCAGTTTATAAACACATGAAGGAAGTTAGAGCATTATCAATGAATTCTGAGTAACATGTGTTCATACCACTGCAAGTGAGTGAATGAAGAAAACCATGAGAAAATCAAACATTAAAATTCTCTCTGAATCCTGAGTAGTGAAGCCAAAATATCTGTATTAACATAAAAACATAGTTTGCCACAATAGCATAGTATGATTGTTTCTTTTGAAAATTGCTAAACCTGAGGCATTCCACCTCTTTTCCTTTATAGATTTATCATTACAATCTTGGATTCCTTGATCAAACATGAGGGGAATTCGAATTTCCTATCTTGACACCTATTCATACCTAAAACGAACTATTAATTACAAGTAGCAGTTATCTAATAGTCTTAAAGTCCTAATACAATTAGGAGTACAACTCCTTATTATGATAGTAACAACGTAAAATAGGAATTAAATTTGATATTTGATAGCTACTCCTCCTTAACTTCAACCTTGGCGATGTCCATAACCCTCCTGCTGGTTTTCAATAACTTCTCCTTTATCTGTCCTGAAAACTAGGAAAATGTCCCTTGCAGTGTAGGCTTGGTCTTTAATGGTGTTCCTTGAATCTCCTGCTGACCAAACTAGCCCCTTTAATCATATAACACATGTTGAATTAGCCATAGAACCTTGCTCTTATACTTGTGCAAAAATTGAACTCCTTGAAGTTGCTTGAAGGAAGTCAATCTGGATGTGCTATGAAATAAACTGTTCTTTTTATAGTGCGAAACTTTGTTCTTGCATATTCTTTCATTCTTTGAGTTTTTCTTTACTTGGGCTTTAAATCTTCTCAAATGATCTCCTCACATTTCTCCAGTAGCATCCTTCTTCAAAAATAACCCCTTCTTTCCTTTTAATATTGATAATAAAAAAACAAAACTGCACCTACAGCAGTTTCGTAGCACACTATGAAACTGTTGTGTGAATCAATTTACCCAAGTTTTTTCCAAAAACTTTCTTTATAAGGATTATTCATAGTCATTTCATTATTTACATATGCCACATATACCTAACATCACCCATCCTTGAAAACTCTTCAAAAAGTAGTCTTTGTTTCAACCAAAATTGTTGTTAGGATTTCATCACTTATTTTCTTGTTCATTTGTGCTGAGGCTGACCTCCAGACTAGCTCAGTTGAATTTCAAGGTCTTCAATTTTTCTTTTCATCACCCTGATATTAGTTCTTAGTCTTTCATTGATCCATCTAATATACCTTGCTTCCTTGATTGCAGGGATAGTCCAGGTGAAGTATTGAGCGTCTCTGCTAGCTACTTCAGGTTTTGAAGCTTTTCCATCTTCCCATAGGGCCTTCATTCTTTTGAAATTGGCTTTCTCAACTACATGTTTCCTTCCCCTTTTCTTAAGTGTGGCAATCTCAATATTGGCAAGCTTCAATTTCTTCTTGACTTCCTCGGAGTTATTTTCTTCTCCTTGAGTACTGACTGCTCTATTTCTGTCATCTTCATGCATGAGTGATGGTTGCATTATTGGAACTATGAGATCTTCACGGAATCGTGATATCTCCCCTGTCTCACTTACCTCTAGCTCTACCTTCTGTAACCTTTTGGTTTGCCTAGTCATAGGCCTTCTGGGCTTAAAAACAAATTCTAAAACTTGATCATCAAATTGTAGCTTTTTATAGGATTTCATCTTTTTTTACTTGCCCTCACCTAATTCACTAAAGTCTGCCTGGACTAGAGGGGACCCTTAAATGTCAATAACCTGAAGAAGATCATTCAAATTTCCCTTTGAGACTAGGCTTTCACCAGTGACCACTATTTTACCCTTTTCTTTGGCTATTTGACTTCTAGTTACCCTTCTCTGGACTGTTTCACTAATGGACTGCTCTTGTGCTACTTCCTTAATTTGAACTTTCTTCTTCTGTGAATACTGAGTATCTTGAACAGCCCATGGTGTTCTAGTCACTGGCTCCTTAACTTGCTTTCTGGCCTTTAGTTTAACAAACCTACTTGACCTTTTTTCTACATGGCGACTAGTCACTAGTGATGATATTTCCTTAGCCCTAGGGTGAATTCTTGTTTCAGCTCGAAAACCAGACATAAAGAGAAATGAAGACCATTCTCTATCTACCTTCTGAATTTCATGCAAGACAATTAATTTAACTAAGCCATGATGGAAAAAAGATGTTTCACATGCCTCTTTCTTCAACTGTATTTTATCAGACATCTTGCCTAAGCACCGAAATAGAAAGAAAGGTATATCTAGAGATATTATCCCAGTGAAATGCAATAGGAGTTTGAAATGATAAGAATACACCTTGTGGTATATTCCTTCACAGGTGAAGTACCTTTGTATGCATGAGAGTAGGTTGGCATATGAATCTTTGACATAACCCCTTGGCACTACTTTAATTAAATCTTTGTCTACAAACTCTGGCTTCAAGAATATCTTGCATGGTGCCATTTCAAACTTGAAATTCTTAAACCACTTTTCCTAACCTCTAGGAATTTCTATGACTAAAGATATAACTTCAAGAGAAATTGGAAATTCTAACACTCCAATTTTTGTATGTAAACCTGTGAAATTTAGAGCAAATTCCTTGGTCACTTGGTTATGTCCTCCCTGTAGTTTCTCACAAAACCTCCAGCAACCTACTTTTTTGAAGGCTTCTTCAACTGTTTTATCCTTTGTGAGAGCATATAAGCCTTGAGGTTCAGTTCTCAGAAATCGACCTGACCTATGACTCTTTATTTCTTCCGACATTTCTCCTTTGAAATCCCTGTAGATAGAAGACCTGGAAGAAACTCCCTTGCTTAATTTAGGAACTACCTCACTTGAATTTAACGAAGAGCTGCCTCGCTTGAAGCTTGCGGAAGAATTCTAGTCTCTACTCACCGTGGGCTTGTTTACTTCGGACTTAAGAACAGCAACAAGTGTCTCTTGCATGAATATAACCAAGATCAACAAGGATATGACCAGGATCAACTAACTCTTTCCTTTTCTGAAATTTGAAATGACTGCAGACAAATGACCCCTAACGAATCTAATTATGGATATGAATGGTTGCATGTGAGAGGTAAGGTTCATGGACTAACACCTGATGATGAAAATTTAATGGATTCTGGTGGATTTGACAGCTATATATGATTGATCACAAATCCCTGATTCGTAGCACAGGTAGTGTAATTTCAAGACTTTGCGCTACAAAAACGCCTAGATAATTTTGTAGCGCGTTCAAAAGTTTGAAATGACTAGACACATGAAACTTTAAACATGATAGGGGATCCATAAGGGACCACACAATGCTGATGGACTTTATTTGATGATGGAAATGAGACTCTAACCCTATGAATTAGACTCTAAAAACATAAAAATGACCTAGATACCCTTTAACACCATGACTAGAAACAAGGCAAACTTTCGAAAGTTTTAAAAAAAAATTAGGGTGATAACAGGTCCCATTTCTTTTTAAAAGGAGAAATAAATTTCCATATCAAAAGCCCCAAAATTGTCTTGTTTACCTCTCCTTCACTCTTTTTTATCGAGCTCTCCTACCCATAAGAGAGAAAAACTCGTTTCCATAGGAAAAACTGGAAAAAATATCAAGGCGTTGCGATCAGGAAGACTACGCTGCACTTGGAGGCTTGGCGCTGCGCTCAGGGACACTATGCTGCACTTGAGCTAGAATGTCCAGAAAATGCCCAAATCTCTCCCAAAATCGATTTTTAAGCTTGTTAACTTGATTTCATTACTTCCTAAAGCAAGTAGCAAGTAAGTACATCATTTCTCTTTCTTATTTGTTTTTCAAAATCATTGCATGCCAATGATTTTTCCAATTAGGGTTTAGTGAATTTTTTATGAAAATTGATTTTTTCATTTCTTGGTTTTTAAACATGTAAAATGTTTCCCTACACCTGTATACATTTTTGATATGATATGTAAACCACTCAATCAACCTCAAAACAAAAATTTACCTCTCTAAAAGTGAAACCCTAGTTCATTCCAAGGGGTTTTAGGCACTTTCACTAAAAACTTAGTTTTTTCCTTCTCACAGGCATATCACTCCTCCATGTCTTTTCCTCTCATTTTAATCAACTCTCATTAGATCATTTCCACCTCTTTCAAACCTTCTTTACCATTTCTAAAAATTCCACCTTCCCATCAATCCATTTTCCACTCGTACCTCACAGTTTTTCTCATTTTCCTGCTACTAGGGTTTTGTCATCATGGAAGCAGAATCTTCACCAGAGAGGAAGAGACATTACAAGGGAGGGAAAATACTTAGATATGAGCCATCAAATTGCAGTGAAATCAACTCATATATCTTTATCAAACAATTCCTTGAAGATGTAGATTGCTTGGATTTCTACAAAAGGGTGAGTGAAGTGGGTTTCAATGAACAATTGACAGATTGAGTTGCAACTCAGTTGAAAGGTGAAAGTGGTGTTGTTGCCGGTGTTGAATTCACCTTTTCAGTGGCCTCCGTTTCACTTGCTGTAGGGCTACCAGACAATGGTGAATATTGGTTCAAGGGAATGATCTTAGATCTTGAGTATTACAGGCCCTTCTTGAAAACACCATACAGGAAAAAACATGCTCCTGATATGCCTTTCAGGTACTTATTGGAGAAGTATGCCCCCTTGATGAAGATTGTCGTGAATTTATTTACATTGGAAGGAAGATTCTCCAGACTGTATTCTTATCATATTCACCTCCTAATGCACTTTGCCTCTCAAAAGACACTCAATATGTTGAACTACCTATGTAGGAGCATTTCCAAAATGTCAGAGAGTATTTAGATGAAGAACAAGGAGCACTACCCTAGCCTTTTTCAACATAGTCTGATTAAGACTATAGTCCTTCATCAACATGCAGATAAAGGTACGATTTGGGAAAAATTTTGGAAGCAACTCTCAAATGGCATGAAACTAATGTGGCAGCTCAACCATCTAGCCTACCAACACAAAAAATGGAAGTGGGGTCGCCTAGAAAAAAAGTTTAGAAAACCAAAGCACCTAAGCCTGAGGTGACTAGGATGTACAACAGAGGGAAGAGGATTTTGTTTGCTTCTCATGGTGAGAAAGGGGCCAAGCCTTCTAAATCAACAAAATATGGATCGACAACATGGGATAAAGACATTGTTGAACATGAATTTGAGCTGGTTCATTTAGGGGCAGAGGATCAGACTTCAAGCATGAAGCTGATGACCAGAGATAAAGACTTTGATATTGTTGGGCGCAGGATCCCCAAAGGGTAATTTTGGGGCTTAAAGCCCATATTTTGGTCCAATTTTTGTGATCCAAATGTAAAGACTCCACATTTCGTGGTCACCGAGTGCGTAGATGTTAAAGAGTCATAGGGTTGTCCGCCCTTATTTTGATAATGTAATGTCGGTTGTAAAATATCTACCCATGGTTTGCAAACCATGGGATTGTATAAATAGAGTGAAGATCTAAGTATCTAAAACACACGAACAAATCAATGATCGAAGATGTCTGAGAGATAGCTCTGAAGTAGAAGTCTATGTTTTGGGTTGTAGCATAGGTAAAGGGCTAGAAATCTACAGCTGATTGCGCGGGCCCCTATAGCTGAGTGCCCAGCGTCAGTCGAGTCTGTAATCATCTGGAATTATCAATAAAGAGAAGTATTCTATAATTTATGCGTCTTTATTTATTGTTTATGCATCTGTCATATTGGGTATGAATTTCACTTCTAATGCTTATATAATATGCGAATGCGTATAACTGTATTGGTTAAGTGAATGCAAGTAAGAACACCTTTTTATGCGAAGCTAACTAAGATCTATTAATAAGATAAGTAATATAGTTAGATTTGTTTGGGAGATATCACAGTTCAGTGCCCGAGCAACATGAAAGCATATTAGCCTCTGGTTAGGGCTGCGTGGAAGCCAATTGTAACATTTCGTGAAGGTACTAAATGGTAGAGTAGAGGGATAAGCAACCTACGCAAAGGCAGGCATAGTTGGAATAAACTGACATCACAACCATCTCAAGGGTGTGGAAACTTGGTTCCAACATCCCCCCATACTACTTTGAGTGAGACTTCAGTCCGCGCTCTGCGGGCTGATGCCGAAAGGGACAGTAGTGTAGGGATTTGTTTGGCTAACTAACACTGAACCTGGGTCAGGCCCCCACAAGCCAACAAATGGTTCTCTTGTTGGGACCAGAATCTGCATAGAGATGTGTGATGTTGTATCACTGGAATCCAACTAAGAAATAAATCCAAGGTTGGTTGGACAGAAGGATTCACGAGTTCATGGAAAAGGAGAACAGAAACCTGCGACTATCAAAAGAATAGTGGTTGGACCGATACCTATATACGGAGATCCACGAAATCGTTTTTGCGTCCTCTTGTACTGAGCTATACGAGTGGATCGTGAAGCTAGCAGACAACCAAGGAAGGTGGAAACATGACGGTCCTATTGTGTGGACCTCAAAGCTAGTGCGAAGGTTGGAAGCATCAGAGGATAAGATCGCATGCACCGTCGATCATTGGATTGATCACATCATAGGAGGATTTATTACTGAGTTCATGGTCAACACATCAGTTAGATATATAGCAAGGCAAAGCGACGCTTTTTCAAAGGACCGTGAGCTAAGTACGTAAAATCTATGAATACTTGGATTGAAATGATATTGTACGAAAAATGGGTTATGAAGTTACCTTGATGTTTGGGACTACGCGAAGTGCAAAAAGTTACAGAAATGAAGGAAATAAGGGTCCGGAGTATAGCCCCTTGATTTCACCACTGCGAAGGGATGAAGAAGAGATAACGAAGGTCTCTCCATGAAGTGTTATTCAATTGATAAGACATGGATTTCTGCGAATACCACAACCACCCACACCACCTCCATCTTAACTACCATCACCTCCAACTTCACCCGTACCACCTCAGCCACCACTGTCATTCAGTATGGAAAACACAGTGAAGTTGCCTTTTTTCAAAGGCTTGGGAAATGAGGACCCAGACCAATTATGGTTCATTGTGAGGGCTATATGGGAAGCTCAAGGTGTTACAGATGATAACATAAACACGGCAACACTGGTTAGTGCTCTGCAAGATCACGTGTTAACCTGGTATATTAAGTACTCCAACGATAACCCAAATGCTAGAGTAGTGGACATCCAAGTAGCACTGAATATAGAATTTAGCAGGCCTAAATCTGAAGTGAAGTCGATTATGGGATTCAAAGACATCATGATGCTACCAGGAAAGACATCTTGGGAACTAGATCAGAGGCTGAAATGTACAATGTGTGAAACCAACATGAATTTGACAGATGGATAACATTACAAGTGGTTTGTGGCTTTGCTACTACCACATTTAAAGAGTGCGATATTGCAGCAGAAGATAACAACTTAGGAAGAGGCCTTGGAAATTTCTGATGAGTCCCAAAAATGGATAGTTATATGGGCTCATTCAACCTCCTAATTCGACTTAATCCACCATTCTCATTAGTTTATTTCATGTTTTTTATTATATTTATGCTAATAGATTGAATTGGGTTAGTCATTATGCCAACAAGTCTAATGGGTGCTTTGTGCAGTGTTTTGGTCAATTTTGAGACAAAATCAAAGGTTTTAATGAGCACTTGGAAGCCAAATTCGTGGAAGAACAAGGGAGAGGATTTTTAGGAAGGTGTCCCCTTCATTTATGGGCCCTTACCTTGAATTCTCCACCATCAACTCGGAATTCAAGGGCCACCAAGCGATTATCACAAGGGCAGCCAAGCAAGTCAAGTAGGACTGTTGTTAACTACAAGTTTTGGGCAGCTGAGTCTGTAAAGTTTAGGAGGACTGTTGGGGTCCTCAATTTGTATAAATAAGAGGGCTTAGGGCCTCATTTCAGTTAGTCACTTTTTAGGTAGACGTTAGCTAGCTCGTAGTTTGATTTTAGTCATTTTTTAGGCAATAGATTAGCTTTGCATTTCAGCACATTTTCAAGCTTTACCTTGTGGACAGTTTTTGGAATGTAACTATTCTTTTGATCAATAAAGATGAATCCAGCTTTGAAGCAGTTCTAATCTCTCTTAGGAGGCTATAGGTCTTGGGGTTTGGGCCCAACCCAAGTGCCTAGTACTTCCTTTGTTTACTTTCATGTGTCTTTACTGCGTTCTTAGAATAAAATATGCTATTTAGATTTAAATCTTGTTTTGTTATTTAGGTTTCTTTTTATGGTTAAAGTAGCTTTTCATGTTCAAATTTATTTGATAGGTTAACAACAGGGAAGATCTTGAAAAAAAGGGCCTCAAGCACCTCTGGTCTCACCTCTCCCTCAGTGGGATCGTGAGTTGGGACAAAGGTGACATTGCTACCAACAAAAACACTGTTTTTTGCTTTGCCATGCAATCAGTAGTGTAGGAATTCTCATTTGCAGACGCTGATATTAGTTGTGTTTAAATGCTTCAGTTTATGATTTATTAGTTGCAGTATTTCATTACAAATAAACTTCTGTTCATTTCCTTTTGTTGTTACTTAGGTCAGATTAGAGTGAAGTAACTAGGTCATAGGTTTTCTAAGTGTTTGTTTGTTCAATTTGAAAAATAACCTACAGAGCGCCTATCATACTTCTCCATCTACCCATACTCCATCCAACCTACCTGCTTCATCCTTCATTTCAGATCCTTGCCTTACCTTTGCCACGTTCCCTCACGTTGACCTACTTCCATATTATTGTGTAGCATTGCATTATCTCTCCCTAAACAAATCCAACCGTCCTTATCACTCCTCAGCTCCATCCACCAAAACCTAGACCTTCTCACACCATTATCGTACCTCCATACCCACTCCTTCATCTTTCTCCCTCCATCCATCCTCCAAAATCCCATTTCTAAACATCCTGTAGAAAATTACAAACATCCTATAGAAATTCCAGAACATCCTGTAGAAACCCTGCAAACTTCCTGTAGAAGCTCACGAAAGTGGTCTCTTGATCGCCAAACTTTGTGAAACTCTTTGGAAGGGTGCTAGGGACCCCTTAGGCCCTCTCTAAACCTTCCAAACCTCCTGCAAGCATTTTCTTTCACCAATCCACCTCTGCACAGTAAAAAACAGTGAAAGCACATGCATGATAATTCAGACAACTTATTCAAAAATAAAAAAGATGTTTTCTTAAGATAGTGATAACTTAGACACATGCATTTTACCTTCCTAGAAGTCAATGGCATCTCTTTTAGTAGCTTGCATCCTCTTTTTCACATCAATAGGGCTAGCTGGTAAAATTAGGGTTTGCTAGAGTTTGCATTTCCTTTCAGCTTTTCAGTTTCTTTTCGCAAGTAGATTAGCTTCCTTTGAGTTAGCTTTCATCCATCAGTTAAAAAGCTTCTTCTCAAAGCTCATAGAAGTTGGCTTAAGCCCCTAGTGGACTTGTGCCAGCTGACCAAGTGACAGCTGTGGCAAGAGCTAGTACTTGTGCATACAACATCGTCACTTCAAAGTTTGTCACGAACTATCGGGTTGATAAAATTGAAGAAGGGAGTCCCAGGAGTTGCAGCATTATTGCTGCAATACTCGGGCTCACCACTCTTTTTGCACATGCATGATAATTCTGACAAGTTATTCAAAAATACAAAAAGATGTTTTCTTCAGATAGTGATAACTTAGACACATGCATTTTACCTTCCTAGAAGTCAATGGCATCTCCTTCAGTAGCTTGCATCCTCTTTTTCGCATTAGTAGGGCTAGCTGGTAAAATTAGGGTTTGCTAAGGTTTGCATTTCCTTTCAGCTTTTCAGTTTCTTTCTGCAAGTAGATTAGCTTCCTTTGAGCTATCTTTTATCCATCAATTAAAAATCTTCTTCTCAAAGCTCATAGAAGTTGGCTTAAGCCCCTAGTGGATTTGTGCCAGCTGACCAAGTGACAGCTACGGCAAGAGCTAGTACTTGTGCATACAGCACCTTCACTTCCAAGTTTTTTACGAACTACCGGGTTGATAAAATTAAAGAAGGGAGTCCCAGGAGTTACAACATTATTGCTGCAATACTGGGGCCCACCATTCGTTTTCGCGCTGTTACTGGGGAGGCGTGAGAGTATTGGTGATTGTTTCTTTTCTTCTATTTTCCACTACAACCTTATGCTAAGTAGTTTATTTCATTTCCATTCTGCAATTTCATTTCCACAAAAGTAGATTAGACATTTTCTTCTTTCATAGATTAGAATTTCAATTCCGCAATTTCATTTCTGCAAGCGTAGATTAACATTTCAATTCCGCAATTTCAATTCTGCAAGCGTAGATTAGCATTTCAATTCTACAAGTGTAGCCTAGCATTTCATTCCTGCAATTCCATTTCAGCAAAATGGATCAGTCCTTTCCTTCTTTCATTTCAATTGTGCATTTTCATTTCAGCAAGATCATTATTTGTAGTTCAGTCTATTTTAGTTTTGCAGGTACAAGAAGAAAAATACAAAAATCAACCAAAAAGATTTCCCTTCATGCCTGGTAGGAGTAGAGATAAGTCATAAAAATACTTTCACAACACCCCCCACTACTTCAAACAGCCAACCTTCTCTCTTCTTCAATGGTTGTGATTAAGAAGAACCCCTGGGTGGACATCAAGGCATATTTAAAGAACCTCTAGGGGAGAAGAAGAAGAAACAAATTCCACTGGAGCAAATGGCTACAAGCAAAAATGTTGGGAGTAGTACTTTTTCTTCCAACTCAATCCTTAGAGGTGAATGTGAGAATCGGATGGAAGATTTCAAGAGCGAGATGAGGCAGTTTCTTGCCATGCAATTGGATACCTTAAAATCCAAAGGAAGCAAAAGGAAGCCAAGAGGGCTTTGGCCATCTTTTGTCCCAGGTGCACTAGAAAGAATCCTAGGAACGAATGTCCAATGCACTCCCTAGAAGTGTGTTTCTTCTGTGAAGAATACCATCCTATGAATTAGTGCCCTTCCTTGCCTAGACTGAAAGTTGCATATCAGAGAGCCAAAGGAGCCACTGAATCACTCTATTATATGAACCAAAGGAGGCCATATGGACCCAAACCCTACCAGCAAGAAGTGCAAGGGACATCCCAAACCTATTATGACCCTTATCAAGCCACTCCCATGCGTTCTTGGGGTCCCCCTACTCATCCTTCCTGGTCCACACCCCCTCCTTGGTTGTACCCTCCTCAATACCATGCTTCTCCAGTTGCTCATTTGTTTCACTCTTACACTCAGCCAAAGCCTCAGTGGAATGCACCTCATCATGGGTGGAGGCCCCAATACAACTCTCCTCCCGCTCATTTGCCTCCACCACATGCCCAACCACAACCCCATCCACATCCATCTCAAAAATACACCTCCACTCAACTACCCGTACCACCATTCCCAAAACCATACAATGGAGTAGCTCAATCCAATTGTAAAGCTGAGGCACAACCTATCCAAATGAATCCTCTTCAACTCAATGATCTTCACCATAGCTCAGGAAGAGTATTGCAAAAAAGAGATTATCTTGAAAGCATTGAAGGACCACATGCATCAGAAGAAGATTCAAAAGAGGAGATCAAAGAACCATGGGTTGCACTTGATGAAGAGATGACATCAGAATCAGAGATCGAGAGAGTTCCCACAGGGTTACCATCAAATCCTCCATGTACTCAAGAGAAAACTTAGCAAAAAGAGGAAGATGTGAGGGTCATGGTAGAAGAAGATATGGAGAATGATCCAGATCAGCAAAAGGACCAAGGATATCAGAGCTATATTGAGATATGGTTCCATACGGTCACTAAGTTGCAGCAGTACTCTCTTCCTCAGTTATGCTTGATCCCTTAAAAGTCAAATCATTTGGTCTCTGAAATCCAGATAGCTATCAAAGCATTCATTTCAGGCCTCCACATCATTTTGTCTCTAATCTCGATGTGCACATGGCTCCATTGGAAGTATTCTTATACTTGAAAATGATTTTGTTTTTCAAGTAGGGTAGGGTAGAAAAAAGAAGAAAAAAGAGAAAAAAAATAAAATGAGAAGAAAATAAGAATCTAAGGTGAAAAGCACCTCGGAGGCACCTTAGATTGGCTCATTTATTGAAAACCTCCATGAGGTGATCAATGGGTTGGAAAAAAAAAAGAGAGAATAAGATCCTTGGGTGAAAACCTCCCTTGGAGGCGCCTAGGGTAGGTAATTAGGATTAAAACCTCCATGAAGCACCCTAGTTGTTTAAAAAAAAAAACAATGAAAACAGGACTAATCTCTGTGAAAAATTGCAGGTTGTAGTGAATACATTGTAAGAAAGGCACAAAATGAGGACAAGAGTCCATACCAGGCTCCAGAACATCCCTTCAGACACTCCCTCCATGGCTACTCACCTATCCTAGGATTTTGTCACATTCAGGTCAAGATTGGGCTTTCTACAGGAAGTTTCCAGCTTTCTATAGGAAGTTCCAGGCTTTTTTACAGGAAGTTCCAGGCGTTTCTACAGGAAGTTCTGAATTTCTACAAGAAACATCCTGTAGAACCTTTGGACGAGCCAAATTCGATTTTGGAGGGGCATCTGAAGGTTGGAATTAGACCTGCAACCACATCCATGCTTCCATCCCTCACCCTTCTCCATCATTGTTTCCACCTGATTGTACTTCTTTCATGAAAACTGTGCTTCTACAGGAAGATCCTGTAGAAATTACAAAAGGCTGGAAATGGATTTCAAAAAAAGGAAGTTTGGTGAACATGATAGCTTCCAAAAGGGTTCATCAGTCCTCCTACCTTCTTCAAACTCCTCCTCCATCATTTCCATGCCTACATTATAGCCCAAGCTCATTTTTCTCACCATGCAAAAAGCTGCAGAATGCTTGGAAGCAAAAATACATAGTGCTGAAATTTGTTTTTGCCCTAACCTGGAAACCATGTATCCATTTACAAAACCGTTTTACAAAGAGTTGTATAGGGATAATGGAAACATGCCCAAGCATTTTCAGCTAATTCCAGTGCACGATTTCCATGAAATCAGCCTCCATAACCTTCCGTCATTTTTGCATTTTCTCCATATCCATGCATCCGTTTCAAAACCTGTTTCATCGGGAGATGTATATGGGTGATAGTAACCTACCCAAGAAGTTTCGACTGATTCCGATGTACGGTTTCTGAGAAAATGACCTCTGTAATCTTTAGCCATTTTCCATTTTTCTCGAAATTTTTGCATCCAATGATCACCATTGTGCTATGGGAGGTGCATAAAAATGATAGGAACATGCTCAGAAAGTTTCAAATCGATCCAGTCTATCGTTCGGGAGCAATGGCAAAAACAAGTTTTTGTCTTGTCGAAATTCAACATCAGCAGCTTGAGGTGGCAGATCTGAACGTGGAAACAAATTCTTGCAGTGTAGATCCAACCAGAAGACACCTACACAAGAAAAATAGCCATGAATCACCAACCGAGCCATCATGCAACCACAGAAACAAATGCAACAACAAAACGCACCTCACAGCGACCACATTCGACTTCCAGGTACGTGACTAAACTCGTTCCTCCGATTGCATCAATATAATTTGAGAATTGTGTGAACAATGAGATGGTTATGGTTAAAAAAATCAGTGGCCAACCAACTGGCCACCCTCATCCAATTCTCTAGCACTCAGCCAGAAATCATGCAGCATGCGTGTACAGGTAACTCATGTGAAATAAAAAAACAGGGAGTGTTGGCCGTTTGAACTCCAGTGCAACTGATCAAGAAGAAAATATATAGCTAATAAATAGCACTAAAGTCTACATGTGGCCATGTGCACCTGGCCACTTCACTCCATCACCAAGAATCACACCACAATTTAAAATGCTCGGCTAAAACTCACACCACCTGCTGCTCATTTGCACTTGACTGAAGTATGTATCCTCTGCTTCCACAAAATGATGAACTAGTCGTCCTCCACCGGTTTCCACCTATCTTCAAGATTTTGTTATGTATCGGTCTTGCTCAAAGGCACAGTGGCATTCTACTGGAACCGGGGGGGGTCTTCTACAGGAAGTACGGCATAGCCTTCCGAAACAGAGAAGCCTAGTTTTTCTTCGACCAATTTGGAGTCCTGAGAGAGGTAGGATCAAAAACACTCTTCCATGCATGATATACTCCAAAAAGGTGATGAATTGAGCTATTTTGAATTGGAGGGTTAGAGACAAGTCTATCATGAGTCAAAAACAACAGTTTTCCTGTGTTGCATAGAATTTCTCAATCGGTTCTGCGTCAATATTCTCCTCCACAGTTCCTGTTAAAACATTTTTTTTCCCTGTAGAAAAGATAAAGCACTGTGAGGGTTAACATGTGCGTGAAATATTTTAATTTACATAGTTATATGTATGTTGGTGATGGAACTTAAGCTCTATGTCCTGTCTGTGGAAACCTAATTCTCCCTGTTACACACGAACAACCGAGTTTTGGGCAGCAAAAGCATTAAAACCAGGGAATTGGTGCAAATTAAACTCTAAACACCCGAGAAATCTGTTCCTGAAGCTCAAAGGAGGAAACCATCAAACAACACTCCCTTTCTACTCATAGCACTAAAACAAAACACTCTCACCATGCTAGGAGGGTTTATCAGAAAGGAACCCTCAGATGCTGGAAAATTGTGTGAACATCCCGCAGTAGTGGACCTCTTCACCCATGCCAACTGGATGACTTTTTGTGACAAAATTTAGGGATATGACGATGAGATAACAAAGGAGTTCTTAATGTCCCTGCAGCCTAAATCAAAGACACTGGCCACTGTAAATTTCAAAGGGTTGAACCTAAAGCCTACCCCACAACTCATTAGTCGACTTACTGATCTGCTATTAGGGTTACCCTGGAGAAAAGAGGAGAGGGCATTGGGCCAAAAAGCAAAAAAGAATTCTTCCTACCAGAGGGACAGTTTGCAGAAGACAAGAATGGGGTCCGGAGAGCCAACCTACATCCTTTTTGGAGTGAAGGTCAGTCCTCAGATCATGAAATACATTACCTATGAGGGGCGGTTCAGTATTGTTTATGGCTATCATTTCCGGTTGCTGAGAGAACTAAGACATGGGTTGGATTTACCCCCATAATAGAACTTAAGCATCCCCTATTTCCTCCTACAATCATTAATTGAGTGTGGCACAAAATTGAAGGAAGGGAAACTGGATCAGCTAGCCCATCATGGGCTTATCAAGCTTCTAGTGGAAGATTCCCTCCATACCTACATTGTCCCTCTCTCCTGGGAGATTTTCCGCAACATGTCCAAAGATGATGATATTCGAATTCTGGCTAAGGAACTCACTTCATCCAGCAGTGAAGAATGGGAGCACATTGAGGCAGAAGAGAAAACCAGGGGTAAGGAAACACAGGACAAACCACGACAGGAAGAACAAGAAGACAAATGAGGGAAAGGCCAAGATGCTGAGCCCAAAACTGTGGGTGGAACAAAGGCACAAACACCAAGGAAGAAATGATTGCAGAGTAGGGCAGAGAGGACTGAAAAATTCCAAACAAGTGAGGGAAAAACCAAGGCAACCACACCACAATTAAAAGGCAAGACACCCCCAACCAAGCAGACCGAAACAGTGAAGACAGGTTCTACAGGAAGCCAGAAGATAGTTTCTACAGGAAGCCAGAAAGCAGTTTCTATAGGAAGACAGAAAACAGTTGACACAAGACTTTCTACAGGAAGTATGGAAACAGAGGAACAAAAAGGAGAAATCGCCTGAGATTTTAGCCAAGGAAGCAGCAGCTGTGCTGGCTACCCTTAGCACATCTCCAAAGCAAAAAGGGCAGCGAAATAGGGAGCCTTCCATGTATTTTAAGGCAAGAAGGAGCATGCAGATAAAAACTGACAGACCCCAACCATAGTCAAAAGAGCCAATTACAATAATAGACACCCCCAACTACACAAAAGGAAAATTCTCCCTCAAAGGCATCCATCACCTATCAATGGGGAAGCCTGGAGACATCCATCTGGAGAGAAAGAATGAAAATGTTGGACACAACAGCCTCTCTACAGGATGCTGAGACTGTTCTACAGGAAACTCGGACTAAGCTAAGAGAGACCAAGAAATTGGAGGAAAAGGCAGCCAGACAATCATAGGAAGAAGGAAAGACAAGGAAACATCTGATGAGCAACAAAGAGACGACAAGCTGTAGGCTGAGGTTGAGGCACTAACAAAACTGCTACAACAAAAGGAGCACAGGCAGTGGAAAGAAGCAGAGAGAAAAAGCATGTTTTCATGATCGAGAAGAGGACATCACTTCAGAAGCTTGGCATAACAGGGAGGCCACTAGGGGCATCAGAGATGAATAGATAGATTAGTTGCTCAAAGGATGAGCAACACTTTCAGTAGGGGGTGATGATGAGCCCCAAAAATGGATAATTATATGGGCTCATTTAGCCTCCTAATTCGAATTAATCCACCATTCTTATTAGTTTATTGCATTTTTTTTATTATATTTATGCTAATACAGTGAATTGGTTTAGTCATTATGCCAACAAGTCTTATGGGTGCTTTGTGCAGTGTTTTGGTCAATTTTGAGACAAAATCAAAGGTTTTAATGAGCAATTGGCAGCCAAATTTGTGGAAGAACAAGGGAGAGGATTTTTAGGAAGGTGTCGCCTTCATTTATGGGCCCTTACCTTGAATTCTCCACCATCAGCTCGGAGTTCAAGGGCCACCAAATCAATTATCACAAGGGCAGCTAAGCAAATCAAGTAGGATTGTTGTTAACTGCAAGTTTTGGGCAGTCGAGTCCCTAAAGTTTAGGAGGATTGTTGGGGTCCTCAATTTGTATAAATAAGAGGGCTTAGGGCCTCATTTCAGTTAGTCACTTTTTAGGCAGAAGTTAGCTAGCTTGTAGTTCAATTTTAGTCATTTTTTAGGCAATAGATTAGCTTTGCATTTCGGCACATTTTCAAGCTTTTCCTTGTGGACAGTTTTTGGAATGTAACTATTCTTTTGATCAATAAAGATGAATCTAGCTTTGCACCAGCTCTAATCTCTCTTAGGAGGCTATAGACCTTGGGGTTTGGGCCCAACCCAAGTTCCCAGTACTTCCTTTGTTTACTTTCATGTGTCTTTGCTACATTCTTATAATAAAATATGATATTTAGATTTAAATCTTGTTTTGTTATTTAGGTTGCTTTTTATGATTAAAGTAGCTTTTCATGTTCAGATTTATTTGATAGGTTAACAACAGGGAATATGTTCAGAAAAAGGGCCTCAAACACCTCTGATCTCACCTCTCCCTCGGTGGGATCGTGAGCTGGGACAAAGGTGACATTGTTGCCAACAAAAACATTGTTTTTTGCTTTGCCATGCAATCAATAGTGTTGGAATTCTCATTTGCAAACGCTGATATTAGTTGTGTTTAAATTCTTTAGTTTATGATTTCTTAGTTTCATAGTTATTTCACATATTTCATTACGAATAAACTTTTGTTCATTTCCTTTTGCTGTTACTTAGGTCAGATTAGAGTGAAGTAACTAGGTCATAGGTTTTCTAAGTGTTTGTTTGTTCAGTTTGAAAAATAACTTGCAGAGGGCCTATCATAATTCTCCATCTTCCCATACTCCATCCAACCTACCTTATTCATCCTCCATTTCAGATCCTTGCCTTACCTTTGCCACGTTCCCTCACATTGACCTACTTTCCATATTATTTTGTAGCATTGCATTATCTCTCCTTGAACAAATCCAACCGTCCTTATCACTCCTCAGCTCCATCCACCAAAACTTGGACCTTATCACACCATTATCTCACCTCCATACCCAATCCTTCATCTTTCTCCCTCCATCCATCCTCCAAAATCCTGTAGAAAATTACAAACTTCTTGTAGAAATTCCAGAACATCCTATAGAAAACCTGCAGACTTCCTGTAGAAGCTCAGGAAAGTGGTCTCTTGATTGCCAAACTTTGTGAAACTCTCTAGAAGGATGCTAGGGACCCATTAGGCCCTCTTTGAACCTTCCCAACCTCCTGCAAGCATTTTCTCTCAACGATCCACCTTTGCACAGTAAAAAACAGTGAAAGCACATGCATGATAATTTTGACAACTTATTCAAAAATACAAAAAGATGTTTTCTTCAGATAGTGATAACTTAGACACATGCATTTTACCTTCCTAGAAGTCAATGGCATCTCTTTTAGTAGCTTGCATTCTCTTTTTCGCATCAGTAGGGCTAGCTGGTAAAATTAGGGTTTGCTAGGGTTTGCATTTCCTTTCAGCTTTTCAGTTTCTTTTCGCAAGTAGATTAGCTTTCCTTGAGTTATCTTTCATCCATCAGTTAAAAATATTCTTCTTAGAGCTCATAGAAGTTATCTTAAGCCCCTAGTGGACTTGTGCTAGCTGACCAAGTGATAGTTGTGGCAAGAGATAGTACTTGTGCATACAACACCGTCGCTTCCAAGTTTGTTACGAACTACCGGGTTGATAAAATTAAAGAAGGGAGTCCCAGGAGTTGCAACATTATTGCTGCAATACTGAGGCCTACCAATTTCCATGAGACTACATGAAACTCTGATGCAATATCCTAATCTAGGAGTTTAGCAGATCCATGTGTAGCTGAAGAATTTGTTCCTTGAGATGCAAAGCTTGAAGCAGGATAGGACGGTTCAGCTAGAGGTATGCGAAGAAGTATGGTGCATGAAATGAACGAGTCAGGGTCATGATAAAGAACACTGCCCAATCTTTACGAATTAACTTGAAAGAGGAGGAACAATGCCTTTA
Source organism: Pinus taeda (assembly GCA_000404065.3). NCBI lineage: Eukaryota > Viridiplantae > Streptophyta > Pinopsida > Pinales > Pinaceae > Pinus > Pinus taeda. The sequence goes on along the minus strand of APFE031600585.1, from coordinate 137,880 downwards.
AGGGTAGAATCTCAAGCAAGACCTAGCATGGCACCTACTTTGTGATGCACTATCTGTCAAATACCTCGAAAACATGCCATGGATAACTACCACTTGTTACAGAAGTATACGCAAACTTTTCAACAGTTGTTCTACAAATTTTGCAGATCGGTCGGACATGATGAGCATACTTGTAGGAGCTATGAATTGATGATGGATAGAATGCCCACCTATAGAGTTTAGGCCAAAACAGAGCCCCTTGCCCAGAATGTAGGGATGGCGCAAACAAGATTTCAGGGGCGCTGCCAAGGCCAAGTGAGAGGAGGACCTTATAGAGGTCACAGATAGTTGATTTACTACAATTACAGAGGGCCAGGACACTATGCCCATGATTGCACTAATCCAATGCACCCATTATGAAAGTATTACACACTGTTTGATCATGAAATAGAAGATTGTCCTACGCTGGTAGCTAGGATATGTGACAAACGAGAACTACCACCTCCCCCAACTCAGAACCTACAGATTATGACGTCTGAACCACACAAGGAAGATCTGAACGTCAATATAGTGCTCTGAAGTGGAATCGCGGTGGGAGATGATAAGGGAAAATAGCCAGAAGACAATACATGGATTCAAAAAGCCCCAATGAAAGAGGTTGAGTTTGATTTGGAGCATGCTTAGGAAACCTTCATGGAAGCTAAGAAGAGCTTCGCTGAGGCCTCCACTTCAGGAAGCAAAGGTAAGCCTGAGCCAGAGATGGATCCCTCTATGCTCACTACTTTCCTGGAAACCTGTATGAAGTTACCGCGCGACAATAAGGCTGTGAAAGGGTTACAGGAACTTATCAATAGATGTGTTGGGATCGTGTCAAGTGAATCGCACGTAGTCCGCAAGATCGGAAAACATAAAACAAGGACGGGGCATGAAATGAGACTGACCATGCAAATTGGAGAATACGAGATGGATCAAGTCATTCTAGATTTGGGATCAGATGAAAATGTTCTACCGAAACAGACATGGGATTGAATGGGGATACCTGCACTGCAATGGTCTCTAATTCAGCTAAGAATGGTGAACCAACAGAAAATCATACCCATGGGACGGTTGGAGGGAGTAACCTTGGATATTGAGGGAGTGAGTGCACTGGTATATTTTGAAGTAATAGAGATTGTTGATGACAACAATACCTACCCTATGATCTTGGGAATTGACTGGGCTACTAATATGAATGGGGTAATTAATATGAAGAAGCAGAAGATGATCTTTGAGGAGAAATCACTATGCGTAATAATATCCCTAGATCCTGCTGAGGGATCATGCTATATGGATCCAGTCTATGACTATGAAAGTGATAATAATCTGGATGACATCTATAAGATAACAACATGAGACCAAGACTGGGTGAATCCCATTGCGGATGGGTGGATTACATGTGAGCGTGAGAGTTCTTGAACTTCGGATTTCGATGAAGAAATAGAATGCTGGCAAAGTCAGTTACACGAGGTAACTACGCTGAATTTCAACATGATGACCTGGTCGCTGTGTTGAGTGTCATTAGAAGTAAGAAATCTACCTACTTATGATGGTCTAACTAAGGTAGATAACTTCTTGGATGCATTTGAAAGCGAGCTGCTAGAAAAGCAACACTTCCTGGCCTTGGAATATGTATTGCATGCTATGCCTGCAAGATGGTGGGGTATGCACAAAGGAAGCTTTAATGATTGGTGCTAATATATGAGAATGATGAGAACACGGTTTGGGAAACCTATGATGTTACTGGAAAGCAAGTATGATGGGCAGGATGATCTGCACGTGCATCTGGAAAAATGGATGCAAACATATGGAGAAAAGCCACAACATGAGTGGGTGCACCTGTTCTGTCACACCCTGGATGTTGTCCTAATGAATTGGTATATAGAAATAGAACTTTGCCTTGGGACAGGTGAATGGGATATCCTGCACAAAGTATTTATGATGACATTCATCTTTGAGGATGGATTTGACAGTATTGATGAAGCACTACAAGAGGTGAAAGTAGCCATCTTTAGGATACCACATGATTCCTTGGACCTGATTCAGCATGAATGGGCTACTCAGCTAAGTCACGCACTGGAATGTTATAATATAATTGATAAAGAAGAGGATGAATATCTATGGAAGATTAACATTTCAGAGACAAAAGGACATAGCAAGGTTCAGGGATTGTAGATTGAGAACCCTGGTATAACCGTGCCAGTGATAACTAAACAACTTAACATTGGTACGGCGGCAGAACCCAAATTCCTGAAAATTGGAGACTATTGGGATCATGCGATGGTGGATAGGGTCATTGAATTGCTCCACGAATACCAGGAGTTATTACCTATGAGGTTTACGGATTTGAAATGAATAATCAGAGATCTAGGAGTGATGAAGATCATGTTAAAACTTGACACGAAGCCAGTTAAGTAGATGCCTTACTGCCTAAATCCGAAATACAAGGATCAGGTCCACTTAGAGGTAGACAAAATGCTAGCAACTGGAATCATTGAGCCCGTGGAAGAGTCCGATTAGGTAATCCCAATGGTGGTGCAGGAGAAGAAGCAGAAGGATGAGATAATGATATGCGTGGATCTTAGGAAGATGAATGATGCCTATGTGCATGATCCTTTCCCAAATCTATTTACAGATGAAGTGTTTGACAATGTAGGTGGCCAGGAAGCATACTCCTTCACTGATGGGTTCTCTAGGTAGCACCAAATCAAAATCGCATTAGATGATAGGAGTAAGACAACATTCATGACTGAGTGGGGTTGCTTTCAATATACTGTAATTCCGTTTGGGTTGAAGAATGTGTCTGTTATCTTTTTGCACGTGGTTGTTGTGGCATTCAATGAATTTATTCATAAGTTCTTGGAGGTATATTTTGATGATTGGATTATATTTGGACTAGTTAAGCGCCATGTAGTGAGCTTGCGCTTGATGTTGGATACCTATCGAAGATACCAGATCACGCTCAACCTCAAGAAGTGTCTATTTTGCATTCCTTTTGGGAACCTATTGGGGAATGTGGTTTGCAGACAAGGGTTGATGGTAGAACCCGTGAAGATCATGGTGATTCTAAACTTGGAAGCGTTGAGAAGTGTGAAACAATTGTGTGCTACTTTGGGAAATACGGGATATTACAGAAAGTTTATCAAAGGCTATGCCCGGAACACTGTGCCAATGGAAAAGTTGTTGAAGAAGGATGTCTCATTCTTCCATAACAATCATTGCAACAAAATCCTGGATATATTTAAAGAAAAGATGGTTACTGCACCAATTCTAGTCTTCCCAAACTGGAAGAAATAATTTGATGTACATGTTGATTCATCATGCATAACGCTAGGGGCACTATTAACATAGGATAGCAGAGAAGGCTTGGACCACCCTATCATGTTTACAAGTCACAAATTATCCAAAGAAGAGAAGAAATATTCCACCAGAGACCGCGGAGGGCTAGCTATGGTGTATGTGCTCTAGAAGTATTGACCCTACTTGCTAGGAGGCTAGTTTAAGATGTATACGAATCATTGTGTGCTAAGTACCTGGTCAATAAGCTTGTGTTGGGGTGGCATATCTGTAGATGGATTTTGTTGTTCCAGGAATACGATTTTGAAGTATTTGTGAAACCTAGACGATTTAACGCGGCACCTGACCACCTGTCGTACATTAAGATAGGATTGGAATCCACTAGTTTGGATGAAGGATTACCTGATGCAAAACTTTTTGCTGTGTGCATCATGGATGGACATGTCGAGGATATAATACACTTCCTAACAACTGGATTTACATCAAAAGGATACTCTATCCAGCAAAAGAAGGAATCAGTGGTGCGCACAGTAGATTTAGCTGTTATTATTGGGCATCTATACAAGATGGGGAATGATGAGATACCACGAAGATATGTACCTGAATTTGAACAAAGAAGCATCCTCGTGGATGCTCATGGGGGTGCCACGGGAGGACATTATGTAGGGAGAGCCACTACGTAGAAGATTCTATGCGTAGGGTTGTGGTGGCCAACCCTTCAACAAGATTCAAAAGCATATTCTAAGGCATGCGACGTATGTCAAAGAACAAGTAAGCCATCGCGAAGGGATGAAATGCCTTTGAATCCAAAAATGACGTTGCAACCTTTTGAAAAGTGGGCAATAGATTTTGTAGGACCTATTCAGCCTCAAGGACAGATAGGCGCAATGTACATTATTACTCTGACGAACTACTGGACTCGTTGGGCAGAAGTGCACCTAGTGAAGGATTGCATAGAAGTGATGATCGCAAAGTTTCTATTTGAACATTTATTGATGCGATTTGGATGCCCAAATATTTTGTTTAGTGATGGGGGTACGCACTTCCAGAATGAGACGATCATCGCACTAACAGAGGAATTTCAAGTGTATCATCAAAATAGCACACCTTATCACCCATAGGCTGACAGGACAATGGAGGCATTCAAAAAAGTACTCAAGACCTCACTGACCAAGGTATAATGCTTAGCGAAATGATTGGGACCTAGCATACCTGTAGCATTGTGGGCTTATCGAACAACGTGCAAGAAGTTAATGGGACAGACACCCCTTAGGTTGGTATACGGGGTTGAAGTTGTGATTCCTATGGAATACATCATGCCTAGTGTATAGCAGCGCTCACAGGTATAACAGATCATGGGGCCTTGGAAGAGAGGCTCATGCAGTTGGATGAGCTGGAAGAAGAGAGATTTTTGGTTGGATTTCACCAGTAGGTCCAAAAGCAGTGTGAAAAGGTGTGGCATGATCGACATATTCAGCTGCGTACCTTTAAGGTGAATGACTTGGAGCTGTTGTACAGCAGTAAGTTTGATAAATTTCTAGGGAAACTCAGAATGCATTGGCTGGGGCCGTATTTTATTAGAGATTACCTACGGTGGTGCAGTCGAGCTATTTAAGTTAAATGGATATCCCTTCCCAGGAAAAGTGAATGGCAGTCATCTGAAGCCATATTGAGGTGGCTTGGCCATATGACTAGCCAACAGAAGCATAGTTTTAGCACCATAGGCAGCTGAAAGGAGGTGCGGGACTATAAACTACATTGCTCGGGTTGGACAGTTGTGCGATTTCAGGACTGCGTGAAGCTGTGAAGTGTCATAGGGTCCACAATAGCACAAAGAAAGTTGTGCTAGTGTGTAGGTCTGTCGGAAAGTGACTGTTAAAGTCACTATTCATGATTTGATAGTGGGTTTGAGGCCAAATGGAGTGGACGGCAGGCATTTAGCCAACATTTATGGGTTAGATTCTTGAAAGTTTGCCGCCAATCTAGCATTAATGGACCGAATGTGGGGGGAATGGTTGAATTTGAATTCAAAAGGCCCTATAAATTACAAGTGGGTGTCCAGTGAGAAACACTTGGCATTTTGAGAACTGAGTTGTTGCGCGCTCAAGTATACATGAACCGAGACCTATTTGAGACCCTGAAAGTGAATTCATTATTTGAGCAACTACCAGAGACACTGCAAGAATTGTGGAATAGCACTGTGTCAACACCCGCAGAAGCTATGGACATAGAAGTCATGATAGTCGAGGAAGTCACGCAAGAAATTATGGTAGTAGAAGCCCTAGAGAGTGCCAAAATAATAGTTGAGGTCCCTAAATTACCCACAACACCGAGACCTAAGAATCATAAGCAAGCTATGATACCGATGCGTGTCTCACCAAGAAATCTATAGAGGACCAAGCTCACCTTGTAGGATAAGGGGAAGGCCATTAATCTAGAGGTTGACGAGGAGGAATCTGAAGAAATCCTAGTGGATTAGGAGGACGATGAAATGGAAGTTGAAACCCAGCGTGTGGAACCTATTACCCAGTTGCCTGAATATGTTCCTCCACGCAAGGGTAAAGCCAACGTGCCGAAGGACATAGATGAGAGAAAGAGCTCTCTACAAACTCCGCTGCTCCCAAAAAATATTGTTTTTGAGGGACCACACTTGGGGCGGGTTCCTATGTTGAAGTTTGAAGATTGGAACCTCGCACACCACGAGAAGCTCTTGCATTTAGCGACTAAGAAGACAATGCGCCAGAGGATTGACACAACTGCTAGAATAATTAAATTGGAGTTGCGAACATGGCTCAGAGGTGTAGAGAAATCTGGGTTTCTTAACCTGATCTAGGTGCAGCATTACCACCATTCACCGGTGATTGTCTTTGTCATCAGGCAGCTGCTCTGCTTGGTGCAGGATGGGTGTTTGTGGCTGGAGGAGCCCATTCCCATCACAGACCATCTGATTCATTGAATTACATGGCTGCCTTACTTAGGGGAGGATCGAGCCAACATATCAGAAGGAAAAGGTGACGAGTTGGCCCTGGTAGAAGCGATGAAGAAGAATTTCAATTTGGAGAAGAAGAAGCGAGGATATGCCATCTCCAACATTAACAACCCTGCAGTCAAGGTCGTGACACAAATACTAGTAAGGAAAGTGATGCGGAAGTGTTGCATGGACGAGGTGCCCATGCTCGTGGTTGCACTAGTGGCCCAATGTGAAAAAAGAGTCCAGTTCAACTAGGTGAACTATCTATGCAGCGAGTTCCTTGTGAACTATCGCAAGGCACATGAGTAGGGAAAAATGTTTCACTACACGTGGCTCCTATTTTCAATAGTAATAGTGGCATGGGAGTTTCCCGAAGATAGACAATTCCCTTCCGTCATGCTAGACCTTCCAGAGGTAGTGAAGTACGCCTCGCTGTGCGTGACCAAGGATGACCAGTGAATAAAAAAAAGCAAGACATTTTGGGTATTAATGGAGATGAATATCTAGATGGGGATCAATCACAAGCCATGGTTGTCCCCAATAATATATGCCAATCTACAGAGCTTTTCAGATTTCAAAGTAGATTTCCACCATGCTTTTATTAGGGCATGGAAAAACCCTACGGAGACATGGCATAACCTACCATACCTGGTAACTGACGATGTCATTTTCACAATCCTTAAGTCTTGGCTGCCAGAGTGGCGCACTCCAGCTGGCTTCACGGTGGAAACAGATAAGTCCATTGTGCAGCACAAGAAGGAAGAGACAAAGCTTCAAATGGTGCAGCTGGCAAAGAAGCACAGAAAAGAGGAAACAGAGGATAAGGCCCAGGTAGCGTGCGACACCGCGAAAGTGGAAGAACAATAGAAAATAGGGGAAGAATAACGTGAAGGATAGAACTCCCCTTCACCCAGCATTGAGGTAAAAATAGAGATAGAACAAGGTGGCGCGGACCTACAGACGATGTTATCACTTAAGAAAAAATTCCTAAATTTTGAACATCAGTTTGATTCCAAAGGATTGGTGTTAGTCTTGGTCTAGTCTTTCCATGGTTTGTTTTAGAGTCTAGGACCTAGAAGGGAGTCTTGTTGGCATTAGGGATTCATGTAGATTCATTCCAAATCTCACCTAGCTATCCAATCCATCAGAATCTGTTAATCTAACATCATCAACTATTAGTCCATGCACCATTCCTATCACACGCAACCACTCATTTTCATCATTAGATTCATTAGGTGTCTTAGTACGCATGATTTTCAAATTTCAAAAAAGGGTCCAAGTGTTTTCAGTTATGATTATGTTTTTTTCATACATAGGAGGCAAATTGATAGGAATTTGATCAGAATTCTTTAAAGTTCAAGTGAGACAGCTCCCCTTTCCATTTCAAGCGAGGCAGTGATCAAGATTAAGACAGTACAAGCTCTTTCAATTTTCATTTTTCAGGAATTCCATGGAGATGTCTACAGAGAAGAAGTATCATAGGTCAGGCAGGTGTCTAAGGAATGAGCTTGAAGGTTCAAATGTTCTCTTGAGGAACAATGAGGTTGAACAAGCTTTCAAACAAGTTGGCTGTTAGAGATTTTGTGAAAAACTTCAAGGAGGCCACATGCAAGTCACCAAAGAGCTTTCTTTCAATTTCATAAGATTAAATTCAAAGGTTGGAGTGCTTGAATTACCGATTTCTCCATAGGTTACTACAGTCACTGAAATTCCAAGGGGACAGGAGATGTGGTTTAAAAACTTCAAGTTTGATATGACTCCTTGCGAGGAATTCTTGAAGCCAGAGTTCAACGATTCAGACTTAAACAAGTCAGTGCCCAGGAGCTTTGTGAAGGATTCATATGCTAATTTGCTTACCTGCATACAGATATACTTTACCTATGAGGGGAGATATCATAAGGTGTATTCCTATCACTTCAAACTTCTGCTTCGTTTCACTTGAAAGATATCTTTGGACTTTCCTTTCTATCTATTTCATAGCCTAGGCAAAATGTGTGACAAGGTTCAGTTGAAGAAGGAAGCCTGTGAGACCTCGTTGCTCCATCATGGCTTAGTCAAATTGATTGTTTTACATGATCTATAGAAAATAGATAGGGAGTGGTCCATTTTCTTGTTTATGTCTGGCTTCAGAACTGAAACTGGTCTCAACCCTAAGGCTATTGGGATTTCTTCACTCGAAGTAAGTCATCAGGAGGAAACAAGATCAAAAAGATTTGTGAAATTGAAAGCCAGAAAGCAGGTGAAGGAGCCTATGAGACCACTAGAAGTTCAAGACACCCCTCAACAGTCACAGAGCAAGAAGGTTCAAATTAGTAAGGTAGTATAAGAGTAGTCTGTTGATAAAACTGTCCAAATATGGGTAACAAGAAGTCAATTGGACAAGGAAAAGGGGAAGACTGCAATTACTGATGAAAGCCCATCTTCAAAGGGAAGTTTGAATTATCTCCTCCAGGCCATTGACATAGAAGAGTCTCCTCTGGTCCAAGTAGAGTTACTTGAAGTCAGCAAGAACAAAACCAAAAGAGTTAAACCTTCCAAAAAGCTTCAATTTGATGACCAGGTCTCAGAGTTTGTGTTCAAACCAAGAAGACCCATGACAAGGCATTCAAAAAGGATACAAGAGGCATAGCCAGAAGCAAGTGAGATGGGGGAGGTAGAAGAATTTAATGAAGGACCTGTGGTTCCATCAGAAACATCATCACAATTGCACAAAGATGACAGAGATAAGGCAATTATCACTCAGTAGGAGGCATGTAGTTTTGAAGAGGCAAAAAAGAAATTGAAGCTTGCAAATATTGAAATTTCCAAACTTAGAAAAGCCTCAAGGAAACATGCAATGAAGCAAGCTAATTTTAACAAAATGGAGGCTCCGTGAGAAGATAAAACAGTTTCAATACCCGAAGTGGTTAGCTGTCCTACTCAATATTTCACTTGGATGGTCCCTGCAGTAAAAGAGGCAAGATATATCAGAAGGGCCAATACAAAATTGAGAACTGGAATCCAAATTATGAAAAGACAGAATGAAGATCTAAAGATATAGTTGAACCAGCCTGAAGGACATCCTCAGCTAAGAAGAACTACATAGCAAGTCAGGCTAATCCTAAAATTTTGATGTAAATCACCTTTTTGAAGTTTACTTTGAAGAATGGTATCAGTTTATATAGTTTTAAACAATCCCATGGTATATGGAAAAGCCATTTCAAAAGAAATGAATCTCAAGGAGGTCAAATTTTGGCATAAAACTGTGTTTTGGAAATCACACAGCAGTTTTGTAGTACGCTACGAAACTGTTGTAGCTCCACATCATGATTTTGTGGGCCAATTTTGAGAAGAAAAAGGAACTATTTTTGAAGATGGGCTGCTACAAAGGATTACTAACAGGGTTTGAACATCAAGCAAGGGAAAAACAAGGAAAGGAAAGACATTTATAAACTCCAAACTTTATGTTATGGAAATGGTCATTATTTTGTAACTAGCACTGTTCATGATACTTCCTTTCTAATTCAATGTATGAGGGATATTTGTAATTATTTCAATGTTTAATATTGACTTGGTATGTAATATTTTAAAAATATTAAAAATAAAATATTTAAATGTAATATGGAGAACATGAATTATAAACAAAATATTCCAATGCCAACTACATATATATTAGACCAGACTAGATCCATCTTAACTCTAGATCTATTGAGCATTGAGAGGGATCAAATATATTTTCACTATATAAGATGTTTTCATCTCAAGGGATTTGATCCCTCTCGGCGCTTGGTAGATATATGGTTAAGATAGATCTAGGTCAGATTTAGCCATTTAGGAGACAATAATTTAATATATTTTCACTCACGTTATTCATTTCCATAGGAATAATTCAATAAATCATTTATTTATTCATTATTTCTTAATATTTTAAACATTCTCATAAAACAATTTATTAAATCATTATTTATGAATTATTTCTAACATATTTTACCCTCTCACATAGAAGTAATTTAATAAACTCATTGTTTATTAATTATTTGTAACTATTTTACCTAATCTTCATTAGTTAACTGAATAAATCATTTTTGAGTTACTTAAATAAATAAAGTGCATTAACCATTACTTTTAGCCTTTTCATCTGGCAAATAATAATAAAATACGAAATTAGTTAGATCTTGATTTGGTACGATAAATATTTTATTGCATTTGACCTCGTCAAATATAGCTAGAATTTTATTATAAATAGAGATGTTTTCCTCCTCATTTGTGATGATCCATTTTCATCACTGAATGTATGATCCTACAACTTTCAATTCATATCTATGAGAATTCTCTACCATTTTTCTATTATTTTTCTTATTGGATTTTCCCTTTTGTAGACAGGCAAACACATGTTGTAGTAAGGATTGCCTATGAAGCCTCCTGAGGAGAAGGTCCTTAGAATCAAATTTAACAAGAGCTTCTCGCCATGTGACAAATTAATAAAATTTTCTATTAGGTTTTTTGGGGTATTTCATGCATTATATGGTTTCACATTTTCTACCTTCCTGTTATGGTTTTGTTCTAGCATTTCCTGCATATTTATGAGAAGCTATATGGATGTGTGACGTTCTTAGGGTTTACATATAAAGACTCATAATTTCTTTTGGAATAAACCCATAAAATATGTCTTATTACTAACCCTTGACCCTTATGTAGAAGAATTTCAACAATGTTTAAAAGTAAAATTCTTCCAAAAGCCTTTTGGGTTGAAGTTGTAGTTGCATTTGTTTATTTTCTTAATAAATTTCTAATAAGTAGTGTGAAAAATATTACTTCATGTTAGGCATGGGTTGGAAGAAAACCTAGTATTTCTCATCTGAAAGTCTTTGTTTTTATTTCTTATGCTCATTTTTCTGCTAAAAAAAAGAATAAAACTAGATTATAAAAGTGGAAATGCATTTTTATTAGCTATTGTGGAGAGACAAAGGCTTATAAATTCTATAATCCATAAACTAAAAAAATATTGGTTAGTCATTAATATTATTGTTTTAATGAAAAAGAGGAATTTAAGTGTAATCAAGGTGTGCAACAAGAAAATCCAAGAGTCAATGTACAAGAAGATGAATCTTTTGTTTCTACAAATCCAACTAGTAGTTAAAATACTCCCCACACTACATCCACTACACCATCTTCTTCAAATTTAAGTCTTATTTCAAGTTCAATTCCTCCTCCAAGAAAGATAAAATTCTTAAATGAAAGTAGTGTATATGCTAATTTTACTCTAATTACTCAAATTGAAGTAGAACCCAGATATTTTGAAAATGCAGTAAAAGGTGAAGTATGGTGGGAAAGAATGGATGAAGAGATTATGATAGCAAAAAGGAATGAAACATGGGAGCTTCTAGATCATCCTACTTGTTGGGTGTGTGTTATATTATTTCCACAACTAGCCCCACGTGTGGACCTACCTATGGTTTTGTGCATGGTTTTGGGAATGATGGTTTTGTTGGCATTATGACTCAGATTTGGCACTATGACACAGGGGTTGTCCTTGATGGAAACTCACTCAGATGACAGATCACAGTTCAGACTCTCAGAATGAATAAAGAGAGGCATACGCAGGTTCCTCATTGACCAAGGAATGTGTACACATGGGTTAGTAGACCAAAAGGCGTGTATGGCGTACACACGCACTTTCACAGAAGAAAAGGTGCATACATGTTTGAAAACTTAGTTTTAGTCTGTGGTATTTGGTCCATGGTATTTTGGTCCATGGTATTTTGATCCATGGTATTGGTTCTAAGTGGTTTTGGTCCATGGTATTGAGTAAGGCCTAAGACTATAAAAGGAGGAGAAGATCATTAGGCAAAGGAACTCATGGATTGAATATCTAATGAAGAGCAAGATCGAGAATACAGGTTATTGGGTTATGTTGCACAGCTAGATTTGAATCAAGGATGAACTTTAGCACTTGAGGGAGGATAAGATCTAATGATGGGTCAAGATCTTAAAGCTTGAAGTGAAGTATCTTTGTGTGTTTTGATCTTTTATCTGAATAACTAGCGCATGTTGTAGACTATAAATATGATGATCTAGGTATAACTGAAATTCGGAAGTGTTGTAAAGTTTAAATCATCATTTATAGTTCTGTACACAGGTTCACCTTAGAAAAGGCACGTATACATGTTGGTTACGCATATCAAAACAGTTTATACATCTTAAAATTTATTTGCAGATCTATATGCAGGTTCACCTTGAGAAAAGTGCATATGAATGTAGGTTCGACACATTGAAGTAGCGTATACCTCATAAAATATGCTTTAGATACTTCTAGTTGTTGTTACAATGTTCTGGGTTCTGGTTATTGTTTCTGGTTACTGTATTCTGGTTACAGCATTCTGAAAAGTGATTGATTGATTTAGTTGTGGTTGGTGCAAAGGAGATTGATTGATGTAGATGTATTTGATGTTTGAATGATGGATCCAGTCTGAAAATTTATGAAACATGGTCCCTGGAAGAAAAGAGAAGGTTGTAGCCTTCTGTAGGTTGGCACCTATGTACTAGTAAACATATCAACTAGTACAAGAGCTAGGGGGTTGTAGCTCCCTTCTAAGAGAAGCTAGAGAATGAGAGAAGGTTTTATCCTTCTGTAGGTAGAAGCCTATGTATTGGTATAAGACCGCACCAGTACAAAAATTGTAAAAATAAGTTTCTTATTAAAAGAAGATAGAGACGATTGCAGCAGGTGGTTTTCACCCACATTGGGTTTCCACCTTATATCTTCTATTCATGTGTGTGTGATTGTCTGTTCTATTTTACTGCACCTGGTTACTTTTTATATGGTTCTGATGCACTAAGTAAAGATCGACATATGATAAATTAACTAAATCATAAGTTTGCAAGATATACGTTGGTTGCCTTAAATACAGCTGCGTATACATGCAAGTTTCATTAACTGAAGTAGCATATGTGAATCTGATTATGGAAATGAAATATTATTGACTTGCTAATACTAATTCACCCCCCCCTCTCAGTATTATTTCCAACAATTGGTATCAGAGCAAGTCCTTCAGAATAAGCTTGATCGCTTGAAGGAAGATCTATCATCATGAGTAACTATGAAAGAGAGGGGTCCATTAGACCACCAATCTTTGATGGGAGAAACTTCGTTTATTTGAAGGTAAGGACTATAGCCTATCTTAAATCTCTTGGAACAGGTGTCTGGGAAATCGTGGATCTTAAATCTCTTGGAACAGGTTTCTGGGAAATCGTGGAAGGAGGATATACATTTCCATCAGCAATTCCTACAGATACGCCAGGTAAGAATCAATATGAAACCAATGCCAAGGTTGTTAATACATTATTAGGGAGTGTCACAATTAGAATTTGTCAAAGTTATGCAGCTCAAAACTGCTAAAGAAATATGGGACAAGATCGTTCTAAGCTATGAAGGTGACAATCAAGTAAAACATGCAAAACTGCAATCTCTCATAATTCAATATGAAACTCTCAAGAAGAGATAAAAGAAGAACTTGGGTGAAGAGATAAAACAAGTTACTTTAGTTTAAAAGGTTTTAAGATCCTTGTATACTAAGTTTGAATCAAAAGTATCTTCCATAGAAGAAAAGCAGGATATTCAGACTATTACTATGACACAGCTCCATAGAATATTAACTTCTTTCGAAATGAGAAAAGGAGGTCCATTAGAAATGAGAGAAGTCACATTCAAAGCTGTCAGGAACCTTCAACGGGGTTCCGGGAGGTTCAGAGGTAAACTACCTTTCAAATGTTTTGCTTGTGGAAGATTCAGTCATTATGCTGCCAAATGTCCTCATAAATATAAGCTTCATAAAGGTAAGGAATCATCAAAATGGAATAGAAAACAAAGTATAAATAAGAAGAGCTACTATACTCATGAAGATAGTGATGGTTTATCAAATAGTGATGAAGAGGAAAAAATTAATGACTATAGACTTCTAATGGCTTTTGAAGATGATGATTTCTTGGATGATTTAGATGAAGATGACCTTTATGAATAAATATCTAAACTCAAAGTCTGTTTAGAAGAAAAGAATATGATTATAGATACTCTGGCATTCCAACTTGCTGAAAGAGAAAAACACAATGAAAATCTAGAATGTGAAATTGTGGGTCTAAGAAAGGATATTGAGAAAACAAAATCTCTCAATCTTAGATTTGCTAAAGGATCAAAAACCTTAAATGAAATTATCAAAGCACAGCATTCTCCTCTAGTAAAGATAGGTCTTACGTATACTGAAGAAGCATCCCAAGCATAGAAGTTGTCAACCTCCACTAAAAGCTACCTTGATGCAGCAAAGAGAAGTGAACAGTTTGACAATCGACCACAAAGGCATAAAGCAAATCACCAGGTAAATCAAGCTCAATTTACTTCAAGGATGAAAAGAAGATACAAACCTCAGATAAATCATACTCATTCTACTTCAAGAATGAATATTAATTGTAACTACAATCACCAGGTCAACAGATTTGATGATCGCAGGAACTTCTTTAATGGCCAATGTTTTTCATGTCATAACTTTGGACACAAATTTGCTCAATGTGTTGCTTACAAAGCCATCGTGACTAGAGAATCACGAAACCAAAGGAATGTGATGGGGATCATGAAACGACCCTACAATAACTTTTCTATTCTTGAAAATGAAATAGAATGCCCTATCTGCACCAACTTTGGTCAAAAAGAATCTGAGTGCAGGAGTAAATTTCAGCAAACATCTCAGAAGGACCAAACTACACTAAATCCCAAAATATGGAAAAATAAATAAACACAAATAGAAAAATGTGGTATAGCCCTATATGTAGAAGGACAAGAAAATTAGTGGTACATCGATAATGGATGCTTAAAACACATGACAGGTGATAAAGAAAAACTTCAGTCATATAATGCCTTCGAAAAGGAAAAGAAGGTCTCATTTGGAAATGACACTTCTACTATCATAAAAGGTAAAGGCTTTGTTCTTTTAAAATAAAAATTTAAAGCTAGGAATGTTATGTATGTTGATTATCTAAAGCAGAACCTATTGAGTGTCAGTCAAATGTGTGATCAAGGAAATGAAGTAGTATTTCAATCAAATGGATGTGTTGTTCATGAGCTTGATACAGGAGAAACCATGATCAAAGGTATAAGAAATCCAAACAACTTATATATACTCAAGGGAGGACAACAACAGTGCTATCTAAGAAAAAATGATGAACACTAGCTATGACATAGAAGATTGGGGCATCTAAGCTTCTCTCAAATAAGAAAAGCAAGCAAATTCTAGGATGTTCGTGATCTTCCTGATATCAACATTCCAAAAAATATAATATGCAAATCATGTCAATTTGGTAAGAAAACCAAGTCGCAATTCCCTGAAAAGGAAGGATCAGCTAGTAAGCCTCTTGAACTTGTTCATACTAATTTATGTGGTCCATCAAGGAAAAAGTCACATCGTGGAGAGGAATACTTTATATTGTTCATTGATGATTTTTCCAAAATGTGTTGGATAGGGCTTCTAAAGCATAAAGATGAAGCACTTGAAAAATTCAGAGCCTTTAAAGCCCTGGTTGAATACGAATCAGATCGCAAAATCAAATGTCTCATATCTGATCGAGGAGGGGGATTTAACTCGGATGAATTCTTTGATTTTTGTGAAGAACATGGAATAAAAAGGCAATTCTACACTGCAATGACTCCTTAGCAAATGGAGTGGTAGAATGGATGAACAAAATTGTTCAACAAATGGCTCGTGCTCTGCTAGATGAGTCTAGAAATCTTGCAACCTTCTGGGGTGAAGCTGCATTCGCTGTCGTCACTATTGTTAACAAAGAAAATATTCAAGTAAACAAAACTCAAACTCCACATGAACTTTGGTATGGTAAGACTCCTACTGTAAAGTACTTCAAAGTTTTTGGAAGCAAATGTTACATCAAAAGGATTGATGAAAAACTTGGCAAGTTTGAATCCAGAGCAGATGAAGGCATTCTCTTTGGTTACTCTTCTCGAAGTAAAGGATATAAGTGTTATAATAAAAGACTTGGGAAAATTATTGAAAGTATTGATGTTGTGGTTGATGAAGCATGAAAAAATCCAAAACAGGTAAAAACCAAAGATTGTGGAGAAGATGAGGATAATCCTTCCACACTAAAACAGACTAATTCCAAAGAAGAAGCACCATAAGAACTAATAATGGTAGAAGAAAAGACTCCATCCAGGTATGTTCAGAAAAGTCATCTAGAGACTCAAATTTTGGGACAAAAAGAGGCAGGTGTGCAGGCAAGAAGAACTATTACAGAAGCTTCAAGCTATCTAGCATTTCTTTCCTCCATCGAACCTCAAAATGTAAATGAAGCATGCAAAGATGAATGTTGGGTCGAGGCCATGAATGAAGAGCTTGAGCAGATTGAACAAAATAATACTTGGGAATTAGTTCCTAGACACCATGATAAGAATATCATAGGAACCAAATGGATATTCAAAAACAAGATGAATGAAAATGGAGAAATTATTAGAAACAAGGCCAGACTTGTTTGTAAAGGGTATGCTCAACAAAAAGGCATAGATTTTGAAGAAACTTTTTCACCTGTTGCAAGACTTGAAGCCATAAGAATGTTCCTTGCTCTTTCTATTTTTCATAAATTCAAAGTATATGAAATGGATGTAAAATATTCTTTTCTTAACGGGGACTTAGAAGAAGTAGTATATATTGAGCGACTAGATGGATTCATTCTTGGAAGTGATCCAAAACTTGTATGTAGACTCAAAAAGGCTCTCTATGGTCTAAAACAAGCTCCAAGGGCCTGGTATTACCGTCTTGACAAATATCTCCACCAACAAGGTTTTTCAAAAGGATCAGCTGATAGCAATCTATATACAAAGATTGACAATAATAAATTGCTAATACTTGTTGTGTATGTTGATGATATCATTTTTGGTAGCAATGAAGAAGCCATGAGCAAAAACTTCACTTTGGTAATGCAACAAGAATTTGAAATGTCCTTTCTTGATGATCTCAAATATTTTCTTGGTCTACAAGTTCAACAAAATAAAGATGGTATTTTTCTATCACAAACCAAGTATCTCAAGCAGATCTTGAAAAAATACGGCATGGAAGATTCTAAACCAGTATGTACGCCCATGCTAACAGGATGTAGTCTCAGCTCAAATGATGAATCAACAGTAGTACATCAACCAACCTACAGATCCATGATTGGCAGACTACTTTATCTAACAGGTACCCGACCAGACATCATGCATGCAGTGGGAATAGATGGAAGATTCCAAGCCAATCCAAAGGAATCACACCTTCAGGCAGTCAAAAGGATTTTCAAACATCTTCAAGGAACACAGAATTTTGGTTTATGGTATCCTAGAGATACAGATCTTACACTTCATGCATATACAGATGTAGATTGGGTAGGAAGCATTGATGACAGAAAAAGCACTAGTGGTGGTGCATTCTATATGGGTTCTATATTAGTATCTTGGTTAGGCAAGAAGCAAAGTTCAATTTCATTATCTATAGTGAATCATAATATGTGGTTGTTGCATATTACTACACAGAACTCCTTTGGATGATGCAAACATTGCAAGACATTCAAATCACATGTACTCCACCCATTTCCATTCTATGTGATAATACAAGTGCAATCAATATTTCAAAGAATCCAGTCATGCATTCCAAGGCCAAGCACATACCCATCAAATATCATTTTTTACGTGAACAAGTGCTTGAACAAAAGGTCAAATTAGAGTATGTTTCCTTCAAAGAATAGGTTGTTGATATATTCACCAAACCACTGCCCAAAGAGACATTCAAATATCTCAGATAGAAGCTAGGATTAGTTGATGCATCATCTTACAGTTAAAACTTATCTGTTTCAAAGAAAATTGGTTATATGTGAGTTTCATGAAGCGTATCCTCATACATACGCAGGTTTCTGTGGATACAATTGCGTATATGTTGGTTTGAAGAAAAACAGTGGGCCAAACTGAGGATGAAAGGAGTCTGATATGGGTCTGACAGTGATCATCTGGCACAGGGGGAGCATATACTTCTAATAATGTTTTGTTGGCATTATCTTAGAAGATCTTGGTACAAATTCACAATTGTTTTTGATGCAGGTGGAACATGTTTAGGGGGAGATCATAGTTGCTAGTCTGGATGGTGATTGACAGATGCTGTTGATGATAGTTGCTGATAACTATCATGGTCTTGTTTCAAATATTTAGTCTCCATTTCATGTATATATTTTAATTTCAAGATCATGAAACGACCTATTTTGGTTCCCCACTATGCATGGGATGGATGATGTAATGTTGATGGTTTGACATGTATAAACATTTGGTATATCCCCACTTGGTTGGGTGGATGAGTCAAACTTCGTATATCCCCACTTGGTTGGGAGATGGATGTATGTATGAGTCATTGGTGTTAGGAAGGCCATTTATGATGTATAGAGTCATGATTCTCTTTTAGAACATCTTTTTGCAGACCTTGCTTATTTTCAAGGGGAGCATGGACTTGAGCATGGAGCTCAATCAACACTCTTTAGCATATCAGAGCATTCATCATGTACTCAGGGGGAGCATAACCTTTTGCCCTTGATGACAAAGGGGGAGAGTGACTTGGGATTACCATCAAGTCCAAAGGGGAAGATTGTTGGCATTATGACACGGGTGTTGTCCTTGATGGTAACTCAATTAGATGACATATCATAGTTCAGACTCTCAGAATGAAGAAAGAGAGGTATACACAGGTTCCTCATTGACCAAGGTGCGTGTACACGCGGGTTAATAGACCAAAAGGTGTGTATGGCATACACACGCACTTTCATGGAAGGAAAGGTGCGTACATGATGGAAAAATTAGTTTTGGTCTGTGGTATTTGGTCCATGGTATTTTGATCCATGGTATTGGTCCAAGGTATCCTATCCGAAGTTTTGACCCCAGGTATTTGTTCCAAGGTATTGATTCTAAGTGGTTTTGGTCCATGGTATTGAGTAAGGCCTAAGACTATAAAAGGAGGAGAAGATCATTAGGCAAAGGAACTCATGGATTGAATATCTAACGAAGAGCAAGATCTAGAATACAGGTAATTGGGTTATGTTTCACAGCTAGATCTGAATCAAGGATGAAGCTTAGCTCTTGAGGGAGGATAAGATCGAATGATGGGTCAATATCTTAAAGCTTGAAGTGAAGTATCATTGTGTGTTTTTATCTTTTATTTGAATAACTGGCGCACGTTGTAGACTATAAATATGATGATCTAGGTATAACTGAAGTATGAAATTGTTGTAAAGTTTAAATCATCATTTATAGATTTGTACGTAGGTTCACCTTATAAAAGGTGTGTATACACACTGGTTCTACATATCAAAACAACGTATACATTTTAAAATTGATTTGCAGATCTGTACGCAGGTTCACCTTGAGAAAAGTATGTATGCATGCAGTTTATACACATTGAAGTAGTGTATACCTCATAAAATATGGTTTAGCTACTTTTGGTTGTTATTACATTGTTCTAGGTTCTGGTTATTGTTTCTGGTTACTATATTCTGGTTATAGCATTCTGGAAAGTGATTGATTTATTCAGTTGTGGTTGGTGCAAAGGAGATTGATTGATGCAGATATATTTGATGTTTGAATGATGGATCCAATCTGAAAATTTATGAAACATGGTCCCTGGAAGGAAAGAGAAGGTTGTAGCCTTCTGTAGGCTGGCACCTACGTACTAGTAAACATATCAGCTAGTACAAGAGCTAGGGGGTTGTAGCTCCCTTCTAGGAGAAGATGGAGAACGACAGAATGTTGTAGCCTTCTGCAGGTAGAAGCTTGCATACTTGTATAAGACTGCACCAATAGAAAATTTGTAAAAAGAATTTTCTTATTAAAAGAAGATAGAGATGATTGCAACAGGTGGTTTTCACCCACATTGGGTTTCCACCTTATATCTTGTGTTCATGTGTGTGTGATTGTCTATTCTGTTTTACTGCACCTAATTACTGTTTATATGGTTCTGATGCACCGATTAAAGATCAACATATGATAAATTAACTGAATCATAAGTTTGCAGGATATACACTAGTTGCCTTAAATACAGTTGTGTATACACACAAGTTCCATTAACTGAAGTAGCATATATGAATCTGATGATGGAAATGAAATATTATTGACTTCCTAATACTGATTCACCCCTCCTCTCAGTATTATTTCGAACAAGTTTTCTTCGCATGTTATTTTGTAGATCTGGTCAAGGGAACTACAGTTATGTTATAATCCATGGTTAATGCATTGGCATTTATGGATTCTTTGACATGTATCTATATGTATTGTAACATTGAAAGGAAGATAATGAAAAATCAATCTCGTAGTCCCGATTTCAGGATCTAAGGGAAAATATTTGTGTATATATGTTTTATGTTTTATGCTGTCACCATTGTTTATTTTCTGTTTTTAGAATTCGTAAGAAGGTAATTTCTATACGAATTTAAATCTTCCAGTACTGAAAAAGAAGTCATTAGGGTCAAATGGGTGTACACAACAAACTTTGTTGCTAATGGATCCATACAAAAGTGCAAAGTAAGGTTAGTGGCAAAGGGGGATGCTTAATAGCCAAATATTCACTACAATAAAAAGATATGCCCATGTTGCAAGGTTGAATACAATAAAACTATTTTTGGCATTATAAACACAATATAATTGGTTGGTTTATTAGTTTGACATGAAATCAACTTTTTTGAATAGTGTATTAAAAGAATATGTCCACGTTCAATAATGCTAAGGATATTAAGTTGGAGGAAATGAACACAAAGTATACAATTTGAAAAAGGATCTTTATGGAATTAAACAAGTTCTAAAAGCATATTATAGGAAAATTGATTTTTGTTTTAAAAAGAGATTTAATAAAAGTGAAAATAAACCCACATTATATATCAAATCAAATGGTAATGATATACTTATTTTTTGTGACTTATATGTAGATGTTTATAGATATACATTGTCAAGTAATCTCTTAGTAGAAGACTTTAGACATGTTATGATGATTGAATTTGAAATGATTGATTAGATATTAATGCATTATTTTGTTGACATAGAACTAAGGAAAATGGGTGATGATAACTTTATTTAATAAGAAAAATATGCTACCAATATTCTTGCAAATGGTAAATGGAAAATAGTAAACCCATGAGCAAGCCCATGATTAAAAATGAAAAATTTTCTATAGAATATTAACCTAAAAATGTTGTTTGGTATGAAGCATAGTTATGGTACCACAAGTGACTTGATATTATGCAAGCAATAAGTTTGATATCTATATTCATACAAATTCCAATTAAGATTCATTTTGAGTTATCCCCATGGAACAAACAATTTGAGTATTTGGTATATTTTCACATATTATTTTTGGTTGGTTGGTTATATTGATAGCACTAGTAGAAAATGATGAAATTAGTGACTAGGGGACTACAAACGTTAGTCACCTCAACTTTTCTAGGTGAAATACTACAAAAAATGAGCAATCTTAACTGACCCAACTAAAAATGATTAACATAAATGACTAACTTAGTGCCACGTTAAAATATACGACTAGTTAATAAGTAGTACAACTAAAAATGACTAACGTGAATGGCTAATTTAATCTAGGAACAAAAATACAACTACCTAAAAAGTACTACAATAATATGAATCAATTGTTTATGTTAGTCATTTTAATTGTATCAGTAATTTAAACTTACAAGTGATACTAGATTCAAAGGTTGTTATAGATTGACTAAAAGATTATACTTCCTTAAACACTTATTTATTGATTGGTGGATCATTAAAGTTATCGAGTTGATAAGAATATTCAGGGTTATATCCTTTGATCGCATTCACATGAAATTAAAGTCAAAGGCTAACAGATTATCCAAAGTGGGAGACGTGGGCTTATAGCTAGGTCAAATACAATATGAAGAATACCTACAAGGAGAAGTGTTTGTTAAATAGTAGAGGACACACTTCCCTTAGTAATGAGAACATTCTAAAGAAATATAAACATTATAATCACACACAAATATTTCAATCACATTTAGCAACAAATAGAAACTTTATAACAAAATCAAAATACCAAATAGTAGAACAAATTCAAATCCCAATACTCTTCACTCATCTTGATTACTCGAATTCAATTACATGTGGATGTGGAAGATATATATATATATGTGTGGTGTATATAGATATATGATATATAATATAATTCATCTATAAACACTTGCAACTTAGAAAGTTGTTATCTTTCATCCATATACACCTTGCAGCTTCAAAACTTTCTATCTTGGTCAAATAATAATGTCTAATGGTTTTGTTTAATGGTTTGTGGAACTAGCTATTTAGACTATTTTGGAGTGTCCCAGTCACTTCCTATTAGGATCAAAACACCCAAATCCTATGTTAATTTACAATATAAATAACTAAGGGATCATCCCCATAGAATCATGTCTAATGGTTTTGTTTAATGTGTGGAACAAGCTATTTAGAGAGTTTTGGAGTCTCCCAATCACTTCCTATTAGGATCAGAACGCCCAAATCCTATGTTGATTTACAATATAAATAACTAAGGGATCATCCCTATAGTGATTTGACAATAAATTATATGAAGTCATACATACTTCACCTCCTCTCAATTTGAACCTGTGACCTCTTAGGAGGAAACACATGCTCTTAACAATTAAGCCCACTTAAGTTGTATATACACATAATGAAAGAATATAAATATCTTAAGTTCACTATATTAATATTATAATCTCAACCAACATCTACCAAATCAATCCACTATACACATAAAACTTTAAATGATAAGGTCAAGATTCTCCTCCTCAAACTAATATACCTAATAAGATGATAAATATAAATCACATCTCATATAAATAGATGTATTATCTCAATCACTAAAAACACTAAATATATAACCTAAAAAAAATCAAAATTTCAAAACATAAATGTAAAAATATCACTATAATAAAAAAAGGCAAAATAAAATGATCAATTTTAACAATAATATAAAATTAAATTATTATTATAATATCTTATCTTAATCATTAAATTATTTTAAAATATATTTAATTATATATATTAACAAATTAAAATTTTATACAGTAATAGGAATCTTTTATATGTTGTATATTAAAATATACATTTTTTAAAGTTAATTAAATACACATATATAAAGTTTGTCGTGAATTAAGGGAAGGAAAATGCTCGCTTTGGGCTTTTGTCTGTCATGAATTAAGGGAAGGAAAAGTCTCGCTTTGGGCTCTCTCCCTATATTTTCCTTTTTAGTGGGTTGAAGATTAATCTGTATATAATTCCTAGCTTAGAAGATTTTATGAGCGCTCAGAAGAGTTTATGACCATAAAATAAGAAGAATGATATGGAAAGTTCCATCATGTCATTGTAATGCCAAATTTCTAAAATATATGTAACCTGATCTCATTGAACATGGTTACTCTTATCCTATACCATATTTAATTCCATAATGACAAGCTGCAACACTGAATTATATCGAGAACAATCATTAGTATGACCACCAGCAAATTCTTGATTTGAAGTTGATAGTTGCAGAAATTAGGCGGTATAGGTCATATGTTTTTTATTAGCCAAATGAGATTGCTTGTAGTGAGAAATTGAGCAATCACTCCTTGGACGCAGTTCTCAATCGGAGAATTGGAACTTGTCATGCTTCCTTCTAGAGGTGCACATTCTATTATATTGTTATTTCTTTTTGCAATGCACGTTTGTTATTATTTTAAGTGATGATTCATGGTAGAAAGTGTTTCACTCACAAAACATTTGTATTGTGATGTCATCTTCCCTATGAGATTTGTTGAGAAAACAAAATCGTTTCATTCTTGCAAGTGCTCCACGTCATTCCATTGAAATTTTATGGTAGCTCATTTAATGTACAAAAACTCTAACTTCGAATTTGTCACACGTCATTTCTAACATTGACTTTGTGTTGAATATGAATGAAACAATTCAGAGGAGGTGGACCTCATGTTGGAAGGAACAATCCACCTTGCTTTGAACTGTATTCACTAAAACAATCAAAGTATGCAACATGTCACACTTGTAGGGAAGGGCATTGCAAAAACATTTTCTCAGGATTAAGGTTGCTATAGACCTTTATATTTAGATCCACAAGCTATGGATAGTCTAGATATAAGGCATGGATACTAGAGAAACCCCAAAGAGTAAATTTCTTCGGTCTCAAATGCTTGAGGACCAGTTCATTAGTTAATGTATTTTCTTTAGAATGATGATATTGCCTTTGTAAAGATTTTGTTGGGCCCTAAATTTCTCTTATTTCTTGATCCAAGTGGCTCCATAGAGACACACAAGACAAAGATGGCTCAAAAATCAAAATGCTTGGATTATGCTCGAACTAGAACCAGATCAAAGACCTCGTCGTCCTGATCGTGGAGGTGCAAACGGCTCATCAAACCGAGCTAATATGCCAAAGATAGAGCTCTTCAAAGTTTGACATGACATGGGAAAAGTCGGGCCCACAGTGAACCACATGGCATCCTAGTAAGCAGGTGGGACCTACATGGCAGCCCATCATCCATTGACACTTGGAATTCTCTCATTTGTCTCCTAAACTTGCATAAGAGACAAAATCATAGAGAATGGTTATTAAATAGCCATATAACAAATGTTGTTTAATATATAGTTATAAATAACTATATAAAAACAATAAAAAAACACATGGTTTTGGGATCGACGACAACAAACCCTGTCGAACCCTTATCCACATATCCCGCATATATGTCTGACCATATATCTATATATATGTTGTTTAAAACAACGTATTAATGAGTGGGCGTGGGCCATCGGTAGTGGACCCGACCCAAACCCCAACAGTCACCCATCTCCTCTCTCTCTCTCTCTTCTCTCTTCTCTCTCTCTCTCTCGCTCTATATATATATATATGATATATATTATATATATATATATATATATATATATATATATTATATTATATATAATAGATATATATATATATATATATATCTTATTATTATATATATGCGCCTATTTAGATGTTATATGCCGCATAACATATATCGCCCCGACCCGAAATATATGTCGCCCATATAATATCATCGATATTTATATCAGCAAAGCCCAAATAAAAGTGTTGATAACAATTTCACGCCAATTACCAATATAAATATCAGTGACATCCTGGAAATCACGCCGATAAATGCGACCAGCGCCCATGTCAAACGCCGATACCAACTACTGACCGTCGATTGCGATAAGCATCCAAAGGCGGATTCAATAGGGTCTATAGGGCCAATTTAAATGTTTTGAAATCTGTACTTTCGTTAGATTTATCAGTTGTTCAGTGTATTTGTCTATTTAACAGAAAAAAGGCATTCCTGTGATTTTGTTACACTAGTTGATCTTTCCATTCAATAGCATTCTATTCTGAACAAAACCGGCCTCCGATTTTTAAGTGCGGCTTGATCCAAATGTGTTATAACACGCGATGGTGATAGAGAGTCAAGGGAGAGTGTGTGAAGGATGTGTATCAGTGGATGAGGGTAGTATAACAGAGAGCCCGAGAGATTGCGTGGAGAGGCTGTGTGGAGAGAGCCTCGAGAGCCTGAATACGCAGAGATGCATGAAGCCAAAGTAGCGCTTCAAATCCATAGAACTGCAGAGCTACAGAGAAGAATGAAGCCATAGCAGCGCTTCAAATCCACAGAGCCACAGAACTATAGAGACGCATGGAAGCCAGTGGACACTTGAAGTTCTGACAGATCATAGAGCTGCAGTGACATAAGCCAGAGCACTACAGATCCAAGTAGCCAATGCACTGTGAAAAGTCCAGAGCAGTTATTCTCTTTTAATCGATTCTTCTTCTTTTTGATCGATTCTTCTTTGTGTGTGATTGATTCATCTTTTGATCAATTCTTTTTTATTGATTCTTCTTTGATTGATTCTTCTTGCAATCGATGTTGTGAAATTGATATTCAGCAAGCTTCAGCCTTTTATTAAACACCTATGTGTCAAATGTCCACTTTCTTGTGCAAGCAGCCATCTTCATGAGGATTGATGCCTTGAGAACAATGGTCCAAGCAGCTTTAGCCATGTGAAATCCACTTCTTCAGATGGCCCATGGTGTCAGGTATATGATTATTGTTCATGTACTTCTTCTTTTACATTATGCTGCATGGATCCTTGATTGATATTGATACATGATATTCTTTATTACATGTTCTCATGATTCCTTGCTTCATGTTTTGCAGAATCTTCTATATGATGCACTTGCTGTCATAACTCTTCATGTTATGCTTTGAGATCCCTTGTTGTATGTTGTTGGGATACTCTTTTTGTCATCATGCATGTGTTTTGCTTTAACATCCCTTTTGTACCATGTTGGCGGGATGCACACCATGCTTGTTCTTTTGTCATACTGTTAGGAGTCTTTTGATTGAGAGTTCTAGATGTGGAACATCTCTTAGATTCACTCCTGTGTTAGGGCATTCTTCCTTGTATGATCGACACATCATATCTGTGTACATCATCTTTATTGACAACACATAATGTAACGACCTACACCATCTTTACACTGGGGCCCGGAGATGTAGTCCCTACTGGACAAACTCCGTTATCAATGGCTTTTGTTTTCATGTGCTGATGATTGTTATGTTCCTCTTATTTACAGTCTATAGCTTTATTTGTTAATGTTCTTTTAAAAAGCAATTTTAACACATTAAAAAAGTAAAAGGTCTTAGAAGGGTCCTTCTTCACACCCCGAACCTAGATCAAGTGGTATTAGAGCGGTCTTTACGTTGATGTGAATTGCAGTGTGAACAATGACAAAGGATGAAAGAGCAATGTAAAAGACCATTCTTAACATTTCCAAGAAGGTGGAAATCATGTATAAAAATCTACAGAAAGAAATAGAGGAAAAGGAGCACTTACAGCTTTAGTTGAAAGCCAAAGAAGAGGCCATGAAAGAACTGAAGCAAGATAGACATAATCTTGAAACAGAGAATGATGAATTGAAGATGCATCTGCATGAAGAGAAAGAGGAGAAGAAGATCTTGCTACTACAACTACAAGCAAAGGATGAGGTCTTGGAAAAGCTGCAGTGAGACCCATGTGAGGTAAAAATTAGTTCTCCATCTTAATGTACGTTTCCTCATGATGATTTCCCCGTGTTTGAAAATCATACCACAGGAATTGGCTCCAAACTACTGAAGAGAATGGGATATGAAGGAAAAGGCTTGGGCGTTAATGGCCAAGGCATTGTCAATCCCATCAAAGTAGAGGAATGACCCCGTCAGGCAGGACTTGGTTATGTCAAGAAAGAAGTTGGAGAATGCGCTGAGACAACAAGAAGACAACCAACAATGGATGATGAGAAACCCTCACCAGTTCCTTCCAAATCAAAAGAGAAGGTAAAAGATGTTGATTTCCTTTCAATTTGATCTACTGATAATATGATGTCTGTTGGAGATTTGGAGATCCCAATTATAGGTACAAATATGAGGCTCCTTACAAAGACGAGGCACGAGGAGAATGAACTTGGTGCAAACAACAAAGGAATAACTCAACCTTTGGAGGTTGTGCATGAGCATCAATTTACAGGATCGAGATACACTAAAGGAGAGTGCTCAAAGGTGTCATACTTGTCTGAGACATCGTCGAGGAAAAAGAATAATGGGAAAACATCCCCATCATCCCATGGCAGTTTCCATTGTAGAGAGAGAGCTGAGGCAAGCTGTCATTGCCATACTGACATCAAAGACAACAAAGGAAGGTATGACCATTTTCGATCTTGGGATATTCCTTTTGATCATGTTGTTCATAATGAACGAAGATTAAGGCATCAGAAAACATGCACCTTTTGTGGTTTACCTAACCATACATTTTCGAAGTGTTGGAAATGAATGGTAGCACTCATGAGGTGTGAAAGACCCTCTCAACAGCATAAAAAGAAATAGGTTAAGCAGGTATGGAGGAAGAAATCCTACTGCAGTCATTGCGACAAAAATGGCCATCAAAGAGCCACTTGCTAGAAGCTCCATCCAGAGCAACGCCTTAAAGAAAAAGCGTCAGTGCGTGAAGCAGGAAGAGCAGTTGTTCGACAAGCAAAACCACCTCAAGGAGGTGACCCATTCACAAAGATAAGTGAGAAATGGTTTCTAGACATGTTGTCATTTCATGGTCATTCTTTTGTAAATCATTTGCTACATTTTAAAGTGTAAATGTGATGATGTGTTTTTTGAGTCATATTTTGAGTTGCATGTTAAAACTCTGAAAGTGATGTTATGTTTCTGTCACTTGTCAAAACAATAGTGTCTGGCCTTATGAATTTAAATCATGTGTTGCAGTGATGATGTGTTTTCCATAACTTTTTGAAGCAACCATGATGAGTTGGCCTTGTTGTCATAGCTAGGGTATTACGTCCAACTTGTTGTAAACTTGACCACCGAGGATGTGTTAGAAACTCATGGCAAGTATGGGATGTTTGGGTCTTTAGTTTGGTCATGTCATTCAAAGCATGTAATTTTCAAGAAATGTACTACAGGTTGTGGAAGTAGCAGGTGTCAGTTCATCACCCAAGGCTCCGAAGAACAAAGGTGAAGGAGATGGAAGCGAGACATTTTCAGGACGCTTGTGATGTGGACAGGGTACAAATAGAGATGCATATTATTTTTTATGATTTTGGACGACCAAAATCTCCTCAGTGGGGAGGATTGATCCAGGTGGCTCCAAAGAGACACACAGGACAAATATGGCTCAAAAATCAAAGTGTTTGGAATATGATTGAACCAGGACCAAATCGAATACCTCGTCGTCTTAATCATGGAGGTCTGAACAGCTCGTCAAACCGAGCTCGTATGTGAAAGATAGAGCTCTTCAAAGTTTGACATGATAGGGGAAAAGTGGAGTCCACAGTGCGCCACATGGCATCCCAGAAAGCAGGTGGGACCCACATGATAGCCCATCAGCCATTGACACTTGGCATTCTCTCATTTGTCTCCTAAATTTGCATAACAGACAAAATCATAGAGAATGGTTATTAAATAACCATATAACAAATGTTGTTTAATATATAGTTATAAATAACTATATAAAAACAATAAAAAAACACATGGTTTCGAGATCGGAGGCAACAAACCCCACCGAACCCTTCTCCACATATCCCGCATATATGTCTGACCATATATCTATATATATGTTGTTTAAAACAATGTATTAATGGGTGGGCACAGGCCATCGACAGCGGACCTATCCCAAACCCTAACGGTCAACCATATATATATAGATATAGATATAGATATAGATATAGATATAATATATATAGATATATATTATAATATATATAATATATATATATATATAGTTATATATATTATTATATATGCCGCTGATTTATATGTTATATGCCGCATAACATATATAGCCTTGACCTGAAATATATGTTGCCCATATAATATCGTAGATATGTATATCGACGAAGCCCCAATAAAAGCGTTGATAACAACGTTGCGCCGATTGCCAATTATAATATCTCTGATATAAATATCGGCGACATCCTAAGAATCATGCCGATAAATGCAACCAATGCCCATGTCAAATGTCGATACCAACTGCTAACCACTTATTGCGATAAGCATCCAAAGGTGGACCCAATAGGATCTGTAGGGCCGATTTAAATGTTTTGAAGTCCGAATTTTGGTCGGATTTATCAGTGTTTTAGTGTATTGGTTTTTTTAATAGAAAAAAAGACATTCCTATGATTTTGTTACACCAGTTGATCTTTCCATTCAACAACATTCTATTCTAAACAAAATCGGCCTCTGATTTTTCAGCATGGCTTCGATCCAAATGTGTTATAACAAATGATGGTGACAGAGAAACAAGGGAGAGCACAGGAAGGTTGTGTATGAGTGGGCGCGGGTAGTATAACAGAGATCCCAAGAGATTGCATGGAGAGGCTACATGGAGAGAGGCCCAAGAGTATGAATACACAGAGAAGCATGAAGCTAGAACAGAGCTTCAAATCCACAGAGTCACAGAGCTATAGAGAAGCATGAAGCCAGAGTAGCGCTTCAAATCCACAGAGCCGCGGAGCTATAGAGAAGAATGGAAGCCAGAGGGAACTTGAAGTTCTGACAGATCGTAGAGTTGCAGTGACATAAGCCAAAGTGCTACAAAGCCAAATAGCCAGCGAGCTGCGATAAGTCCAAAGCAGTTATTCTCTTTTGATCGATTCTTCTTCTTTTGGATCGATTCTTGTTCGTGTGTGGTTGATTCATCTTTTGATCAATTCTTTTTTATTTATTCTTCTTTGATAGATTCTTCTTGCAATCGATGCTGTGAAATCGATATTCAGCAAGCTTCAGCCATTTATTGAATAGTTATGTGTCAGATGTCCACTTTCTTGTGCAAGCAGCCATCTTCATGAGGATCGATGATGATCTGATATTCACCTTATGAGTGACATCAGTTAAAGATTTATTAAACAAAAGTATTACAGACTCATGTGTTGGTGTGTTTTGTGTTATTGAAACAACGAATCGATCAGATTGCCAATACACAAACATTTAAAATGGAAAGACACAGAGAAATACAATAAGCAAACATAAAGACACATGAATTTTAATAAGGAGTTCACCCTATTCTCCTGGGCTGCATCTTTGGTCCAACTTTCAGTGGTGGCCTTGTTTTATTGTGTCTTTAAGCAGAGAATTACAATACAGGGACTCAATGTGAGTTCTCTTGAAGCAGGTTTTGCTTGGCAGGGTGGTCCTTGGATTCCCCAAGCCACTAGAGTACACAGACTCTTCTTCTTCCTACTAGCTCTTTGACCTTTTGTTCTACAGTGGCAAGAGCCCAATGTGGTGCTCAGCCCGAATAGATTCCTCTATGGGATGGCTTGAATCTCTCAAGATTTGGTGCTTCAGGCTGTCGCTAGCCAGCTCGGCCCTCTGTCTCTTCCTGCTGTTACTTTACTGCCTTCTTCTCTGGTGCCTGTCTCTCAGTGTTCAAATGTGTATTCTATTTCGCTATTCATGGCTTCTATCCATTCAAACTCATGCTTGTTCAGCTCCTCTTCCACCTCTGTCAATTCACCTTCTGCAGTTGCGCTTGAAGTTCCCTGTTCGGCGTCAGCATGAACACTCGGGAAGTGGCCACATGTCCTCCTCTAAATAGGGCCAATTTGCTTGTCGGTTCATTTCTTTAGTTACATCGTGGATCCATTTTTCCTCCACTGTGGCGGTCAAATAGACCTCAAATATTTACAAACACAGCTTAATCCTTCATCGATTCCACTTACTCCATTAGGCGCAATCTCAACCGTCCAATCTGGATTCCCCAGATCCAACGTTGTACGCACGTCCTACGCAGTTGACCTACTCGACTGATAACGCGCGATCAACGGCAGTTTTCTCTCACCTCTGTCGCCACGCATCAATCATTGAGTGGGATCGCTCCACTTCCTCGAAAATCGTTTACCGTTTCAGGGTGCTCCGAACAATACCGCCAGTTTCCAGAGTGCGGGCCCCGCCTTTGCCCTTTTAGCGCTTTTTCATTTTCGCCCGCAGTTCTCTGGTTCGCCTTGTGTCCAAGCGCTCGGGCTTCCTCCATTTTGGCCCTGTTTGCCCAGCGATGCGGGATTAGCGCTAAATTTCACATCAAAATCCACCTCTGTTTCCCGATCTAGGGCTCCCAAGGGCTAATTTTGCTTCCCGCGCAGTCTCCATCAGCCTTGATCAGCGCGCTTTGACCGGGGTCCTCGTCGTTCCAC
This sequence comes from Pinus taeda, assembly GCA_000404065.3. Lineage (NCBI taxonomy): Eukaryota > Viridiplantae > Streptophyta > Pinopsida > Pinales > Pinaceae > Pinus > Pinus taeda. Next base: position 105,801 of record APFE031600585.1, on the reverse strand, counting down.
GCTAGCTACCATTGCCACTGGTGTAGGGTGTTTTTGATCATTGTTTTGGATTTCCTTAGAGATTTGATCCAACCTGATACAATCGTGGTTCTTGATAGTCTTTTATGGATCTAATTCAAATCAGATGCCTTGAGAGCAATGGTTAAAGTAGCTTCATCCATGTGACATCCACTTCTTTAGATGGCCCGTGGTGTGATGTATATGATTATTGTTCATGTACTTCTTCTTTTACATTATGCTGCATGGATCCTTGATTGATATTCGTGCAGGATCTTGTTTATTACATGTTGTCATGATTCCTTGCTTCATGTTATGCTGAATCTTCTATATGATGCACTTGTTGTCATAACTCTTTAGGTTTTTCTCTGAGATCCCTTGTTGTATGTTGTTGGGATACTCGTGTTGTCATCATGCATGTGTTTTGCTTTGACATTCATTTTGTGCCATGTTGGTGCCATGTGCACCATGCTTGTTTTTGTGTCATACTGATAAGAGTCTTTTGATTGAGAGTTCTAGTTGTGGAACATTTCTTAGAGTCACTTCTGCATGAGGCCATTCTTCCTTGTATGATCGTGATATCATCTCTGTGTACATCATCTTTATTGACAACACATAATGTAGTGGCCTACACCATCTTGACACTAGGGCCCGAAGATGTAGTCCCTCCTAGACAAACTCCGTTATCAACGACTTTTGTTTTCATGTGCTAATGATTGTTATGTTCCTCTTCTTTACAGTCTATAGCTGTATTTGTTAATGTTCTTTTAAAAAGAAATTTTAATACATCACGAAAGTAAAAGGTCTTGGAAGGGTCCTTCTTCACACCTAGACCTGGATCATTTCTCAACATGGTTTATATCTTCATTGTGTGTAAGTGCAACATTTATCACCTATGGTCATTCCACAGTATTAAAGTTGCAGGAAGGGCAACTACATAGCCACTATTTGAAGTGCAACAACACATATATTACAACATAGAGCTATAAGAAGCTTAGAGAGGGTTCCTGAAAATGTATTGCATATAATACCAAGTCCCCTACTAGTGATGCTTGATCCACTCAACTCTAGCAGCTGCAAAAAAATAAAACTTAATGCTTGGGAAATGAAAAATACATCAATAATGTTCAATCCAAATGTAGGAGGCAACATATGTAAAATTCTAAAGTTTGCACAATTTTTTACTTGCATGTACAAGTACTACAAAGTGGTTTAAACAAGAAGAAGCAACATGCAACTTGGACAATCTTGGGCAGCCTTGTCCCAAGTTCTCTATCAAATTATAGAGGTCAGTTGAATCATCTTCTTCATGCACAAAATTAAGATATAACTCTGTCAATGATGGACATTCTATAGCCATGGTATCCAATGAATAAGAATTAGCCATCCAAAAAGTTCCCAGATGTCCAAAGCATATATTAATATTTCTTATGTCTTTACAATTTTCTAGTTTGAAGGTTTGAATTGAATAGTTCAATCCATCCCCTGTCATGTTGTTGATTCAACCCTGGATGATCTAGATATCCAGAGAGGTGAGGCAAGGTGTAAAATTGGTTATAGTTCTTAGAAGGGTATCGTCAATTTCATTGCTAACATCCAGGGTGAGATGTTTTGGACATTTTTGAAGAATGATAAAGACACTTCCTTTCTATTCATGGGAAACCAAGAGTCAAGTCTCTTCAATAGCAAACCAGATTGAATGATCATATTGTTTCCATAGGCTACACATATTGCTTGCTACCAATCATTTCAAAACTTCTTTCATACAGGTTTCTATAAGAACACGTGTTCCTCTTCTGTCTAACAAATGCATGCTAAGGAGTTCCTCTAATTCTCCATGATAAGCATGACCAGATGTGTGCAAATTATATCCTATTTTACAACTGCTAGCTAGAATACCCATAATCAGAGTTACCAATTGTGAAATCAAAGCCATGGGTTCAATGCTAGAACCTATCATCTCCATGACCTTTCTTATTGTATTGGTTGCATCGGCTGAAAAGGAAAATCCATTAGATCAAGCAACTTTTCATCTGATACAACTCCAATGAGATCATACACCAAGGATAGAGTGATCCTTTGCCCTAGAAAGCTCATGTTCAACAACAATACCACAATCAAGCATGAAATAAATTCCCTCAATATCTTTGGAAGTTGTATTGTAACTAATGGAAGCATTTTGTTCAATAATCAAGGTTTTTTCTCTGATCTAAATCATCTAAGATACCCATATCTAAAGATAAACTCATGCATGTTTCCTACATAAACCTTTTTCTTTAACTTGAATGAACAGGCTAGCCCTTCCATAAAGAAAATCAAGTTGGATATTTGAGAAGTTCAAATAGCATAGATGGACACTGTGTAAAAATCAATCTTTCAACATGAAGTCTTGCCCTTATGAAGCAATTATCAACAATATTGGGAATGTGTTGATATAAATTTGTTGCATCTACTAGAATTGTAAGGTCAAACTTCTTGAAGTAAAGGGTACTCACAATAGTATCAGGTAAAACAATACCAGGATTTACCACAATGCCATCAGCCACAAAAGAAGTAATTCTTAAGCATGTTTCCTCTTGCAGATCTACATACTAATGTGAGAGGTGTGAATGACCCTCCATTACCATCTAGAAGGCTTCAATTCCAAATGTGTCTTTACCCTTACCATGATTAAAAACAATAGTTGTCAAAATTCTCATGTGCTACCTTTGTACTTCATTTGATTTAAGTTGTTCAATAGAGAAATGAGAGACCTTCTGAAAAACAAAAAATAAAAAGCCTCTTATATCTTGATCATGGGAAGAAATCCTCATACATTGTTCTAAATGGAGATTGGATACCTCCACCACTGATTCAACCACTTCATTTTCTGCAGCATTTTCCTTTAATGGTACTTCTCACAATTCTGAAATAGTGTTTCCATCACTACTATGTTGCCATGTGTAGCCACAAGCCTCTAACCCATCACAAATATTTCTCGCCAGATCTTTCTTCAACATATTTAGATCTTATACCTTATTTTCCTTTCACTTCTTTAAGGTATTCATGATTTCCTGCACTGTCATCACTCTTCTTTTTGTTGGAATCAAATGATAATTGGAGTGCCAATGCTCCAATATGATTTATTACGTATGTGAGATTCATGTTATCGTCTTCAAAAATTTGCAAAAATTCATGTTCACATTTTCCATTGTGGCATTCACCTTTTCCACTGTGAGCTAATTCCCATGACAGCTGATTTGAACTCCCGAGGCTGTCAAGATATTGTAATAGGCTAGGGAAATTGTGCACTATGGTTTTTTTTAAATAACTAATAAAATTGTGTAACATGATACTAGATGTGGGAGATTCCCTAGTTGAACATCTTTGCCAACTTCCTTTGGGTATACCATATTTTATGCTTGTTTGAGGTGCCTTGGTATTTGATTGATGGCTACACCTTTTTTTTAAATCTCTCCTTTAGTTATTTTGATCTATAATTCTGAAAATAGTTGGAACTTCTATTCATAAGATCAGTCACTATAGAAAATATACTATAAATTTGTACTGGGTGCTTCTCAATTAAAAAGAGAATGCCTTCCACCATATGGTAATTAATAGTACCATATTGTCTCATAAAATTTTGTGGCTTCTTTACTTGTTAATTTTTTAGCTCTTTAAATTTCGAGGGCAATCCATTGTAAAGAGAAAGGGTTAACTTGATGCTTATTAGTTGGCAGTGAGGTTTTGAACTATGGCTTGGGACATTTTCATTGCTTATGCATTTTCCTACTTTGAATTTTACATGTTCTTGACTTATTTTGCGTGGAACTTGTGTCCTTGACTCTATTTTCTCTAAATAGAGGTCATGCCATACCCACATGGGTGTTGGCCAAGGGCTCACCCTACCTTTGTGTGCTCAAAGTGAGGGTGGGCCTGTTATGAAACCAGCTCACAAAAAGATAGAAAAGATAGATGAACGCCTTAGAAATAAGCCTCTTCGAGGGGGAAACCTCCTTTACATTACACAAATGAACAATTATTAAATGATACAATTGATAAGACCTCCTTTCTATGTATAGGAGTTTAAGGGGTCATAATATAATCAAAGTCAACATAACAATAATAATGTAAAGGCACAATGATAACAATAGTGGGCTTCTATGGGGCATAATAATAACAATATGGCGACTACATGAGCACAACAATATAATAAGGGGGTTGTACTAATAACAATAAGGCGTTACACTAGTAGTATAGGGGCCTAACATGCCCCTCTCCTTCAAAAAGTGTTGTCCTCAACACTTGAGTAGTTCTTGATGCTTCTGTATAAAATTCTTGTCCTCCCATGTGGAATCTTCAGTGGGTAAGTTCTTCCACTTGATGAGATACTTTGAAATTAATCAATTTCGTAGTTGTCGGGTTCTTGTTTCTATGACTACTCCAGGTTCCAATCTGATTTTTCCTTCCTCTTCAAGTCCTGGAAATATTGTTTGAATTGGGATATTTTGAAACTTTTGAATGAGTGGCCACACTTATTCATCCTTCTTCCATTCCTCCCTTGCTTCGTTTATCCAATCTAGTTGGGTAATAGAAATATCACAAAACAATGCTTCCACATCCTCATCCTTTCTTGAGAGTGCATCTGCAACAAAAATTTTCTTCCCTTTTCTGTAGATGATGTCAAAGTCCTAACCCAACATATTTGTGACCCATTTTTTCTGTTCTTCTAAAGATAATATTTGTTCTAAAAAGTATTTAAGACTATCATGATCCATTTTTACCTTGAAGTGTCTTCCCATTAGGTAAGGTCGTCGTTTCTTAAGTGCATGTAGTATTGCCAACATTTCCTTCTCATAAATAGCTTGATTGAGATGTAGCTGTAAAAATACCCAATCACCTACATCAAAAAAGATTTCACTGTGATGTTGATCTACCTGTTGTTTCATTTTATTCTACACCAAAGTGGCGTTATCCTTTAAAATTTGGAGAACTTGTTGTTGATGCTTGATGTCATATTTCACTGCTTGAACCTTTTTCTTCTTGATATGTCCTTCTATCTTGAGAGTTTGAGGCGTGGTAATTTCTTCAAATGCCTTACAAGATATGGTCGAATTCATTTCTTGATGCTCGATGTGATCTTTCACTTGAACATTTTTCTTCTTGATATGTCCTTCTATCTTGATAGCTTAAGCAGTGGTAATTTCGGCCAATTCATTACAAGATATGGTTGGATTCGTTTCTTCTTTATCGATGTGATATTTCACTTCTTGAACCTTTTTCTTCTTGATATGTCCTTCTATCGTAAGAGTTTGAGGAGTGGTAATTCTTGCCAATGCTTTACAAGATACGGTCAGATTCTGTTCTTCTTTCTCTAGGGTTGGGTCCTAGCATATATACTCTTCTTTTGATGTTTCTTGATCCTTTTCTTCCTCCTCTTCATACTCTATGTAAAATAATTTCTTCTCAGCACACTTATGACGGTGCATTTGCTATCACAATTGTAACAAAGCCATTTTTCTCTTTTTTCTTCCAATTGTTGTGGTGTAAACCTTGTAGGTTGTGGAAGGCTAGGAGAAGAAACACTTCCATAATTATAGTAATAAGTGGTGCGATTCCTTGCTTCCATAATTTTGCTTTCAATTTTTCTCGCCCACCTGAATGCCTTCTCCAATGAATTAGGTTCCCAAAGATGAACCTCATGTTGAATGTTATCCTTCAAAGTACCTATGAAGACATCAATCCTTTTCTTCTCTGGAATATCATTTACCCTTATATTCAATTTTTCAAAGTCCTCAATGTGCTCTGTGATTGAAAACTTTTGTTTGAGATTTATTAATTGGCTAAAGAAGTTGTTTCTCTGTGTATCCTCATAATGTGCTATCATTTCCTCCATGAAAATTGACCACGTAACAAGTTGTTTATGAGAACAAAGCCCTTTATACCATAAAAATTGATCTAGTTCGAAATATGAAGATGCAATACGTACCTTTTGTAACAGTTGCACGTCATGTAGATCAAAATATTGCTCCATCTGTAGTATCCAATTTACCATATCCTTTCCATCAAACTTCCTCATATCACCTTTTCTTGATTTTAGGAGCTCGATCTTGAACTAACTATAACTCTGTCATTTCGGCTCTTCCAGTTCCAAAATTGCGACCTGTAGTAGCCCTTTGTTTCCTCTTTCCAAAGCCACCAGTCTTATCAAAATTGGATTCTAAAATTAATATACATAAAACTACAAGAAGTCCTCTTTTTGTAACTTCTTACGAAATTTCAATTTGATGTTCATAGAGAAAGTTATGACGATTTTCTCAAGGTCGCTTGTTTATGATGTAATTCGGGAGTTTCCAAAAACCCTAACTTTCTCAGATCATATATCCGAAAATATAGCGAGACAAGATCTAAAATTCAGACCACAGGTTCAGATCACTTTTGTGTAAAATGGGTTTTTTGGTTAGCCTCTGAAACGTTGTAGAGAACAAGGTATAGCGACACTTCCACGATGACCTGTTTTAGATGAAATTTTGGAGCTTGAAAAAACCTTAATTTCCGAAGATCGTATTTCCGAAAATATAGTGAGACAAGATCTGAAATTCGAATGTGAGATTCAGTGTGATTTCTTCTCAAATGAGTTTTTTTGTAGATTCTAAAACATCGTAGAAAAAAATCTATAGCGAAAATTCCACGCTGACCTATTTTGGAGCAGCGAAACCCTAGAATCCAAAGCTCTGATACCAAATGTTATGAAACCAGCTAACAAAAATATAGAAAAGATAGATGAACGCCTTAGAAATAAGCCTCTTCGAGGGGGAGACTTCCTTTACATTACAAAAATGAACAATTCTTGGATGATACAAATGACAAGACCTCCTTTCTATATATAGGAGTTTAAGGGGTCATAATATAATCAGAGCCGACATAAAAATAATAATGTAAGGGCACAATAATAACAATATGGGGACTACATGGGCACAACAATATAATAAGGGGGTTGTACTAATAAGAATAAGGGGTTACACTAGTAGTATAGGGGCCTAACAGGGCCCCCTACCCATATCTTGTTTTCATTTCGCCGAGTGGGTTTATGAATCACATACATCAAAACAAAGTATTTCTAGAGGAAGGGCTAGCTATTTATCAAGTTAGCCATTGCACATAGTCATATTAGCTTTGCTTTATGAGTTGATATTTTTCTTTAGATTCATTAAGAGATCATTTAAATTTCTAATCTAAATCCCATGGCTAGGCCAACATGTTATGAAATGTCTCAAAAACATGTGAATGATGAAATATAGAATACTTCATCTACTCCAAAGCTTTTAAATTTTACTCTCTTTCGAGTCTCTAATGGCTAAATATTGATGGCATGCACTCCATTATACCTAAAGGTGTTTCATTAATGAGGCCATAGCCTTCCTAATTTTTGTTCCCAAATTGGACACATTTTAAAACATGCAAATGGAAAAATATAGTATTTTATATGTCGTATATCGTGACAGTTGCTTCGAAACTTTATTTTTTTTATTTAATTTCATGGATGGTTGAAAGTGCTACTTTAGCAATGCACTTTGTTACACATAAGGTGGTTTCCTTTAATGAGGCCATAGCCTTGCAATTTTTCCTCACCAAAAGGTCTCAATTCCATCACCAGTCCCTTTGGAAGAGGTGTGAGGATGGTGGATTTTCAACTGTGCAGAGCACTTAAGAGAGAAGCATCTAGGAATGGTGGCAGAGAAAATTTTCACGTTCCTTCGGGTGGTAGTGTTCATCTCGCTTTAGTGCTGATGCGCAAAGACGAGTTGTTGTCTCCTGTGGCTATGTTGAGTGTTTCCATGATTTCTATGAAGTTTATATATGAAAAATAATCACAACAGGTGTTCTCAAGTCTACGCAGAAGGTTTCTTCAGATTATCTGCATTTATCATTTTTCTTTCTAAATTTCAAAAATCACTTTTAGGTTTTACCTCCTATGGCAAGACCATATATTGTAGGTCAGGACATCTCCATAGGATTTTTCTGCATTTCATGGTGATTTATAATAGTTCAAGCCACTCTTTTATCAAATAAGTATTTGGTATAAACTTTTCAGGAATATATGGGATGGGTGGTGGGAATGTCTAGAGACCATTGGCATTTTGGCCTACGAGAGAAGAATATTTCTTCTTAGTGTTTCGAAATGGCTATGCAAGTTTGAAAATGTGCACACCAATTATACCAAGTGAAATATCATGAGTGTTTCCATGATTTCTATGAACTTTATATATAATAAATAATCCCAACAAGGGTTCTCAAGTTCGGGCAGAAAGTTTCTTCAAATTATTTACATTTATTATTTTTCTTTCTAAATTTAACAAATCACTTTATGTTTTACCTTCTATGGCAAGACCATATACTACAGGTTAGAACATTGCCATAGGATTTTTTTGCATTTGATAGTGAGTTATAATAGCTAAACCCTCTCCTTTGTCGAATAAGTACTAGGCATAAACTTTTCAGGAATATATGGGATGGGGTGGTGGGAATGGCTAGAAACCATTGGCATTTTTTCTTGGTAGAGAAGAATATCTCTTCTTAGTGTTGGGAAATGGCTATGAAAGTTTGACAATGTGCACACCAATTTATACCCTTTAAAATATCCTAAAACGTTCTCACAAATAATTAACAATTATGTCAATGGTAAAAAGGCCCATCTATTTAATATGTATAGGTGGAATCTAGTCAATGTTGCATTCCTATGTGTATGCCTAGTTTTATGAATATTTTATCATTATATAAGGTACAAAATACACTTTCTGTTGATATTATTATTGTTAATTGTGTTGTTCTTTTCCCTTAGACAAAGTTCATGGATTTTCAAGTTGTTGTTTTCTTCATGTCTTTAGTGTTAGTTTATCCATGTGGTTTTGATAGCATTCCAACCACAGTGCTCTTCCTTTAGGAGTGTTGTAGTGAGAACACTTTACTTGTGACAGAGGGTTTGGAAGAGGCTTTGATGGTTGGTACGCTCAAACCTGTTTTCATTATTTTTCAAGAGAGATATGGTAAAACACAAAAGTAAAGAACTATTTCTCTACTTAACTAATAATTTTAGCCTTATTATCATATTTTTGTGGATTGTTTTGAAGTGTCTATTTGTCCTTAATTTCATAGTTGACCAAGGACATCAGCAAGTGAGTTATCTTGCCATTTTTGGTTTTTGAAAAAATTTGGATTTTGGTTGGTGTAGTTCTAGACCTTGAAACTGTACCTTTCAAAGTCTTGGGATGGTACTTGAGGAAATTATATTGTCAACCTCTTATTCTTTGCATGTTCCAAGTAATGAGGATAAATGTAGATGGTGGCAGTGGAGAATTGAACTTGATAAAAGGCTTGCCAAACTTCTAAGGTATAGCATCATATGAAAACTCTTCAATTCTCCACAAGGTACCTATAGTCTATAACTTGATTAAGTCATTTTCTTATAATTTTCTGCATATTTTCAAGGGGATTGAAGATTCTTAGCTTGTTGCATGGAAGAGCTTCTTATTGGGAGGACCCCTAAAAGCTACTATCCATAATGCTAAAGATGCATGTATAGAAGATGTCAAGATAATTTTGGGCTTAGCAGCAACAATTCCAGGTGTGGAAACACATGTTCCAGTTGGTGAAGGCCTATCGAAAGCAAATGGAAAACTATGAAGAATAAATTATGTCGTCATCATTACTTTTATGATTGATCCATTTGATGATAATGTAGAGTGAGGTGTTATTTGAATTGTTTGTTGTGGTGTTCTACTAGTCATACTGTATCATAGTGATCACCATGCCATTTACGATTGCTATCATAACACTTACATATAACTCAAGGTTTTATAAAAGGGTATCGATTCATCTCTTCTAATGGGTTAGAAACCATATTGGCCAAGCTAGCTCTACAAACTACCATATTTACTCAACTAAATAACTCTCGCATTAGAAAGTGAAATAATTTCATATCAAAGATTGTTATAGAGATGCTTGTCCAGGTTTTTATGGATGATATCACTGTAAAAACTATGCATGACTATGGACAATAGATCCCCCAGTGCATACTTCTATCTAGGAGATTGTTTAGAGAAGACTACATTTCCATTTAAGGAAGGAGGATTTCTTGGTTATCTCACCAAGTTATATAATTTGAAGACCTGATTGAATATGGTTGTCTTGAAATCGAGGGAAATTTTCTTGTAGGAAAGGAGGCATTGGTAAGCATCATCAGCCTCTTCTTTGGTGCCTCTATTAAATTTATTTAAGCCAAAATTGTCTTCATATTTCTTATTAGTGGATTCATACATCAGTCAATGACCTTGTCATAAATTTTTAAAAACACCCTCCAATGACCAAATGAGGAGAATTTAGTTGTGCATGTTTTCATCATAGAAAAAACACTATGGCTAGTATTCCTTCATTTTCAACTATCAATCTATATGTCTTCTTGATTACTACCTGCATTCGAGCCTCAAAATTAACAATATCAGTCCATTGAATGCAGATCTCATTTGGTATAGGGTGCACTTGGTCTGAGGAATGTCTTCATCTCTACCACTGTTACTAACAACAAGCTTTATATCCTCCTTATTAGATTCACGGCCTAGTTCATTGAGAAAATCAATATCAAGGTATCCATCAAATAATTTAAATATGAAGTTAAGTTCATCGTCAAGAGTCTGTTCTTATATTCTCCTTTTACCAATGGCCTCATTATCCTAGAAAACATAGTCATCATTTTGTATCCTTTCAGCTAGAGCACATGTGTTCTCACAAGGCATTTCCAAAAACCTGTCCTCTCCATCATCGTGAACAACTGATGTATCATCATAACTTGACATGAAAATAAGAGGATCCCTTTCATCATAAAAACCAGGGACATTATGGAATGAGACAAAGAAGATGCGTCTTGTTGAAATGGATAGAATTGATTCATCCAAATTGCTTGGTGATAGTTTAAAAATTGGCTTTCCTCTATCAACTACTTCATTATTACAATATGGGGCTCCAAGGATATCATCATCCAAAACTTTTAGAATTGCACTAAGATCTATGTTGTTGCAATATTATTTGTGCACATCTAGATTTGGGTCCCCTTTTCTATTGGAAACCTCATCATTTATCCTTTCTCTACTAGATATATAGTTGTGCATATCACTTTCCTCCACATATCGGGAATCCCTACAATTGAAACAAATACATGTTCTTTGAGATATAGAACATCTCCTTGGTTTCCTTCAAAATTCCCCCTACAATATCCTCCATAAACTTTTTCTCCAAGGAAATAAAGAATGATTCCACATACTGCATCTTTTTCACATGTCACAATATGAATTTCGTCTTATTTAATGCTTTCCTTTTCCAAAATTGCATCACCTACTGTGTGAATCAACATTTGTAACATTTTCTTGAGGATATGCAAAAGGATCATTGCCATCAACAACAACAGGGGAACACTCTCCTTGAATTTCCTCATGATCATAACTACCATAAAGGGGATTTCCTTCAAAATTCATGATGTATGACCTCAAACTTCGATGTAAAAAATAATTTTTTTTTTAACCCAAGTATAGGTCAATTTCTTCATTGGTGGCTTCATATATGTGGTTGTCGTTGTCCTCTTTAAGTTCTAGGCACAAATCCTTTTTAGTAGCATATTCTCTGTATCTTATTTATCTTTTTGGGCAACAATTTTATGATCATGGTTTTGTAGATCAATGGAAATATCATGATAATTTTCTTCCATTTTTAGCACATCTCCTTGGCCTTCTTCACAGGGCTTGAGTTTTGCTTATCATAAAGGATTCAAAATGAATCCTTTCTACCATGACTGGAATACCCTTCTTAATGATTCCTCCATCAATTTCATATTCGTCACATAGCACGATAGGGTCTTCTTCCTATAATAAATCTTCATCATGATCTTCATGAATGCCTTTATATCCTTCGAAAGGGAAACAAAACCTTCTTGATGCAAGGTTGCCAACAACTGTTGATATATATATTCAAATTTATGCAATCTTGGGTGTCCATGCTTGATAAATATTTGAACTTGAGCTTTGAGACAAGGTATGCTATTTTGGCTACAAGAGTGCTTGAGCCAGTTACAATCCCCTTGTCCCAAGGAAAGGGTAAATAATGTCATCATGACATCTTTGTGTCTTTTCTTAAATTTTGAAATATGCCTCATAAAGGCCAATACATGTGGGATGATAGAAAAAGAGGCGCCATCAAATGTTGCAAGCTTCTCATATAATTCCAAAGAAGGCTTATTATGTATCTTGGGATATTCTCAATATCCAATACGGGAAAAAATGTGTGTTAAATCCCTAGGAGCCATCTTTCATCCATGGAAGTCTTTAACTCTGAAAATTCAAATTTACAATTCCATACTTTTTTTGCAATCGAGTTTCCAAGATGAGTTGTCAGATTCCTTGAACTGTTGTTGTCTAAAGTTGAAAAAACTCTAAGGACTATTGTTGTCTAATGTTGAAAAAACTCCTTGGATTATTTGAAAAATCTCCCTAGAATATCCTGAATATAATTTTTCTTCAAGGACAACAAGAATGATGGCACATACTTCATCTTTTTCACATGTTGCAATATGGATTTCTTCTTCTTTAGTGCTTTCCTTTGCCAAAATCATAGCAGCTGTTACATGGATCAACATCTAGAAAAATTTATTAAGGATATGGAAAAGGATCATTGCGATCAACAAAATCAGGGGAACACTTTCCTTGTTTTTCCTCATGATCGTAAATGTCATGAAGGGGATTTCTTTCAAAATTCATGATATATGACCTCATACTTTGATGTAGAAAATATTTGAATTATTATTTACCCAAGTATAGGTCACTTTCTTCACTGATGGCTTCATATATGTGGTTGTCATTGCTGTCTTCTTCAAATTATGGGCACAAATATTTTTTACTAGCATGTTCTATGTATCTTCTCTTTATTTTTGGACAACAATATTGTCATTAGGGTTTTGCAGATCAATTGAAATATCATGATAATTTTCTTCCATTTTTGGGACATCTCCTTTAGCTTCTTCACGAGGCTTGCATTTTGTACCATTATCATAAAGGATTCAAAAGGAACCATTTCTACCATGACTAGAATACCCTTCTTATTGATTCCTCCATCAACTTCATGTTCGTCGCATAGCACCATAGGGTCTTCTTCCTCTAAGCAAGCTTCATCATGATCTTCATGAATGCCTTTATCTCCTTCAAAAGGGAAATGAGACCTTCTTGCTGTAGGGTTGCCAACAAGTGTTGATATATATCTTAAAATTTCTTCAATCTTGGGCTTTCATGCTTGAGAAAGCTTTGAAACTGAGCTTTGAGACAAGGTATGCTCTTTGGGATGCAAGAGTGCTTGAGCTAGCTGTAATCCCCTTGTCCCAAGGAAAGTGTAAATATTGTCATCATGACATCTTTATGTATTTTTCAAATTTTGAAATATGTGTGATAAAGGCCAATATATGTGGGACGATAACCAAAGAGGAACCATCAAATGTTGCAAGCTTCTCATATAATTCTGAATAAGGCTTATTGGGTATCCTAAAATATTTTCAATATCCAATATGGGAAACAATATGTGTAAATCCCAAGGAGACATATTTCATCCATGGAAGTATTAAACTATGAAAATTCAAATTTTAAATTCCACACTTTTTTCAAAATTGAGTTTCTAAGATAAGCTATAAAATTTCTTGGACTGTTGTTGTCTGAGGTTGAAAAATGGCTAAGGATTGTTGTTGTATAAAGTTGAAAAAACGTCCTTGGCTTCCTACAAAATTCTCCCTAGAAATATCCTCAATACATTTCTTCTTCAAGGACAACAATAATGATTCCACATACTTCATCTTTTTCACATGCCGCAATATGAATTTCTTCATCTTTAGTGCTTTCCTTTTCCAAAATTGCATCACCTGCTGGGTGGATTAACATTTGGAACAATTTCTTGAGGATATGGAAAATGATGATTGCCATCAATAAAATCAGGGGAACACTCTCCTTGTACTTCCTCATGATCATAACTGTCATAAAGGTGATTTTGTGAAAAATTCATGATATATGGCCTCATGCATCACTATAGAATATATTTAAATTCCTTTTTACCCAAGTATAGGTCCCTTTCTTCACTAATGACTTCATATATGTGGTTGTTGTTACTGTCTTCTTCAAATTCTGGGCACAAAGCTTTTTTACTAACATGTTCTCTGTATCTTCTCTATATTTTTGGGAAACAATTTTATGATCAAGATTTTGTAGATCAATTGAAATATCATGATAATTTTCTTCCATTTTTATCACATCTCCTTGTCCTTCTTCATGAGGCTTGAGTTTTGCACCATTATCATAAAGGATTCAAAATGAACCCTTTCTACCATGACTGGAATACCCTTCTTAATGATTCTTCCATCAACTTCTTGTTCATCACACAGCACCATAAGGTCTTCTTCCTCTAAGAAATATTCATCATGATCTTCATGAATGCCTTTATCTCCTTCAAAAGAGAATTGAGACCTTCTTGATGTGAGGTTTCCAACAACTGGTGATATATATTTGCAAATTTCTCCAATCTTGGGCATCCATGCTTGAAAAATCTTTGAACTTGAGCTTTGAGACAAGGTATGCTCTTTTCGATGCAAGAGTGCTTGAGCTAGTTGCAATCTCCTTCTCCCAAGGAAAGGGTAAATAATTTCATCATGACATCTTTGTGTCTTTTCTCAAATTTTGAAATATGTCTCGTAAAGGCCAATACATGTGGGATGATAGCCAAAGAGGCAACATCAAATGTTGCAAGAATCTCCTATAATTCTGAAGAAGGCTTATTTGGTATCATGGAATATTCTCAATATCCAATACGGGAAACAATATGTGTCTTCAACTATGAAAATTCAAATTTTCAATTTCATACCTTTTTTAGAATCGAGTTTCCAAGATGCATTGTCAAATTCCTTGGACTGTTGTCTAAAGTTCAAAAAACTTTAAGGACTGTTGTTGTCTAAAGTTCAAAAAACTCCTTGGCTTCCTTCAAAATTATGTAGGTTTTAACCCCGTACAGAAATTACTTGCATAAGAATTCTAAGAACAAAAAATAAACAATGTGAGAGCATAACACATAAAACACATATACACGGAGATTTTCCCCTAGATCCCAAAACCGAGACTACCAGCTTGATTTTTCATTATGTTCCTTTCAATGTTACAATACATATTTATACATGCAGAAGCATCCAATACCATGGACCGAAAACCATTGCATCCAAAGCCATGTGTGAAGACCATGCACAAAAACATAGGTAGGTCTGCCCAACCTAATATAGGGTCCAAAAAAAATTTCCCTGGGGCGCTGCCCCGAACCCCATAGAGGGGAGTTACCCACCCCCCTCAAACCCCCTATAACCCCCTTGCAGCGCAATCGGCGCAACAAGGGGCGAGGCTCCGCCGCCCCTCTAACCCCCCGATTAACTACATAGGCTAGTCATGGAAAGAATATAACACAACCCAACATTCTCCCACTTTTTTTTTTCTTTCCAAAAGGGGCCACAAGAGAGCTTAGTCATTTATCCACCCTTGCAATGCCCATTATTTCTCTACACCAAGAGAACTTCTCAAAGCTCATATATTTTGTCAATGCATCTACAATGTTATTCAAAGTGTCCACCTTTACCAGCAATACCTTTTTGTCTTCTATCATATCCCTCACAAAGTGATACTAAACATCAATGTGTTTTGTCTTTGAATGGTAAGCAGGGTTCTTTACCAAGAATATTGCACTTTCACTATCACAGTCTATCCTTATAGCTCCCTTTGCTAACCCCATACTTGAACACAATCTCTGCAACCAAACTGCTTCCTTGCTTGCATGAGTGGCTGCCATGTATTCTGCATCTGTAGTTGATAGTGCCACTATAGTTTGTTTCTTACTCATCCAACTGACTACACCTCCAAATAGGTTAAATGCATACCGACTTGTACATATTCTCTAATCCATATCTCCAGCCCAGACTGCATCAACAAAGCCACGAATATCCAAAACTATGTCCAATCCTAGTCTTCCTTGGTAGCACAAAACATAATCACCAGTGCCACAAAAATACCTGAAAACCTACTTCACTGTTGTCCAATGCTCCTTCCTTGGTTTTGACATAAACCTGCTCAATACTCCCACTTCATGTGCAATTTCTGGCCTTGTACAAACCATCGCATACATCAGACTAATGATTGCACTTGCATATGGAACATGAGACATGTCCTCTTCCTCTTCTTATGTCTTGGGACACTATTCGGAAGATAAATTTACACTTACAGGAATAGGAACCTTCACCGATTTATTATCCTGCATATTAAACCTCTGAAGTATTATCCCGACATACTTCCTCTGGTTTAACGAAATCTTCCTCTTTGCTCGATCTCTTTTAATTTCTATGCCCAAAATATAGTTTACAACACCAAGATCTTTCATGTCGAATTTGGAGGACAATTGGGTCTTCAAATCCTGGATAATTTATTTGTCATTTCCAACTAGCAGCATATCATCCACATACAAGACCGGATAAATAACACGGTCACCAATTAATTAAAATACACACAGTGATCTTCTTTGCTTCTGGTGAAGCCAAATCCCCATATAGATGTATCAAATTTCTGATACCACATCCTTGGTGACTGTTTTAACCCATACAGAGACTTCTTTAACTTGAATAATAGTTCTTTCTTACCCTCACTATAAAACCTTTAGGTTTCTTCATGTAGATCTCATCTTCCAAATCCATGTGAAGAAATGTTGTCTTCACATCCATCTATTCTACCTCAAAATCAAAAGCAGCAGCAACAGATAAAAGTAATCTAATAGAAGCTACCTTGACAACAAGAGAAAAAATATCATCAAAATCAATTCCTGACACCTAGGAATTACCTTTTGCTATCAACCGAACTTTGTATTTCTCCACCTTTCCTTCTGCATTTGACTTCTTCTTGAACACCCATTTTTGTCCAATGGGTTTCCTTCCAGCCGGCAACTCCACCAGATACTAAGCCTCATTTTTGTGCAAAGATGCCATTTCATCAACCATGGCCTCTTTCCAGAGTTTTCCATCCTCTAAATCCACTGCTTCCTTCACAGTTTTTGAATCATCATCAGTAATAGATAAAGCAAAATTGGAACAGAAAGCAGATGGACTATACCTTTCTGGCTACCTTCTTTCCCGAACTGATCTTCTCACAACTGGAGTTTGTGGCTCTTCGCCTTCTGATTCCTCTTCTGCTGTAGAGTTTGATTCTTCCTCCTTTAGCTCAAACTCTATCTTCTTAGGTTCCTTTGATAGGACTTCATGTTTAATAATATTTTTCACCTCTCTAAACACCACATATCAGTTATACACAACCTTCCTTGTTACTAGGTTCCAAAGCTTATAACCCTTTAAACCATCCTTATACCCAATAAAGATGCACTTTTCTGATTTACTATCCAAATTTGTTCTTTCCTCCTTTGGAACATGTACATATGCATCACATCCAAATACCCTCAGATGTGAAAGAGAGAGTTTCTTACCAGTCCATACCTCTTGTGGAGTCTTATCCTCCAATGTCTATGAAGGTGGTATGTTGACTAGGTAGCATGCTATCTCCACCGCCTCTAACCAGAATGCCTATCCTAACCCGGCACCACTAAGCATTCTTATTGCCCTTTCCGCCAATGTCTTGTTCATTCCTTCTGTAACTCCATTTTTCTCACGTGTGTATGGAGTAGTCTTATGTTGTGCTATACCACACTTCTTACAAAATTCTTCAAATTCCTTGCTGCAAAAATCTCCACTGTTATCTGTCCTCAACACCTTTATCTTCTTCTCTATCTGGTTTTCCACCACAACCTTAAATTATTTAAACCTATCAAAGACTTCGAATTTCTTCTTGAGGAAATATATCCATGTATTCCTTGAGAAGTCATCTATAAATGATACATAGTACAGAGTCTTACCCAGTGATGGAACCTTCATAGGTCCAAACACATCACTGTGCACAAGCTCTAATATATGTTTCGCCCTCTTACCACTAGAGGGGAAACTCACCCGATTGTGCTTCGCATATACACAATTTTCATAGAAATCAAAATCCAGAGAGCTATTAGTCATACCTTCTACCATACCTTTACCATGAAGTATTCAAAGGCCCTTCTCTCCAATATGTCCAAGCCTTTGATGCCATAGCATGGTCTTTTCTATAGAGACCACTAGATTTTTTTCTCCACTTTCAAAAACCACAAAACTATTGCACCCATCAATAACAATGCTACCTTGCAAATTTTAAAAAGTTCCAACCTGAACTCCCCACATCAATACCAGTGCTCCCGAACCATCTTGCAGGTATCTTTCTCGAACATTGTTTTTACACCTGCATCATCCAGCTTGCTTACAGAAATCAGATTTCTGGCCAATGCAGGAATATGAAGAACACCTAAAAGTTTTATAACCCTTCCACCTTGCAAATTCAACTTTAATTTTCCACGAGCAATGATTCTAGCTTTCCTTTCATCCCCCAAGAAGACATCACCACCATAATATTTCTCATACTCGCAGAACCACTCTCTATGGGGAGTGAAGTGAAAAGATGCACCTGAATCAATCAACCATGCCTCATGATCTACATGTGTACTTGAAGAAGCCAAATACACATCCCCAAATCCCTTTCCTTTGTTAGGAGCTTTAGATTTATAGTCCCTTTTGTAGTGCCCTTTCTTTCCACATTTCCAGCACACCACCTTTATAGGTTTTCTTGGAGATTTAGATCTCCCTCTAGATTTAGATCTCCCACTCGATGACTTATTTTTGTTTATGTTCTGGGACTATCCTCGTATAGACAAGGCATCACCATTCTGACTCTCCATATTTTTCCATCACATCTCCTCCATCAGCAAGCATGAGACTATTTCATCAAACTGCAAGGTAGTTGCATTGCTACCTATTGCAATAACCAGACTATCCCACGAATCTAGTAGAGAACACAACAAACTAATGCACTTATATTCATCTGAAATTTTAATATCAACAGACAATAACTAACTTAGCACAATATTAAATGCATTCAGATGCTCTGTCACCGAGTCTCCATATTTCATCCTCAGGATATACAACTTTTTCCGTAGGAATAGTTTGTTCACTAGAGACTTAGATTGGTACAAAGTCCCTAACTTGTCCCACAAAGCCTTCACCGTAGCTTCTCATGATACATTCAACAATACAGAATCTAAGACACATAATCATATTGTGCTCTTTGCCTTCTGCTCCAACTTCTTACATTCTTCATCTGACACTCCCGTTGGTTTAGTACCTGGATCTACCACAGTCAACTAATATTTATCCACCAACTGATCCTCCATCTTGAGTTTCCATAACTCAAAACTTTGACCATTAAATTTCTTGATCTCTATCTTTTCACTACCTGCCATCTTCTTTAACCACCAGAATCGATCCCGTAGATCTCCCACTAAACAGGGTCTACCATAGGCCCAAGCGAAACCCCTTAGCAACAAAGGCGTCCACTTGAAGCCAAAAAAACTTTGATTCCAAATGTAGGTTTTAACCCTGTACAAAAATTACCTGTATATGAATTCTAAGAACAAAAAATAAACAATGCGAGAACATAACACATAAAACACATATACACAAATATTTTCCCCCGGATACCAAAACGAGGACTACTATCTTGATTTTTCTTTATGTTCCTTCCAATGTTACAATACATATTTATACATGTTGAAGCATCCAATACCATGGACCGAAAACCATCTCATCTAAAACCATGGACCAAAAACCATCGCGTCCAAACCATGTGGAAAAACCATGCACAAAATCATAGGTAGGTCCCCCCAACCTAATATAGGGTCCAAAAAAAAAGTTCCACAGGGAACTGCCCTAGACCCTGTAGAGGGGGGCTACCCGCCCCGCTCAAACCCCTTGTGACCCCCCACCTACACAATCGGCGTAATGAATGGGGAGTTCCGCCGCCCCACTAACCCCCCGATTAACTATGTCAGCGAGTCCTGGAAATAATATAACACAACCCAACAAATTATCCGTAGAATATACTCCGTACATTTTTTCTTCAAGGACAAGAAGAATGATGCCACTTAATTCATCTTTTTCACATGTCGCAATATGAATTTCTTCTTCTTTAGTGCTTTCCTTTGCAAAAATTGCATCACTTGCTGCATGGATCAACATTTTGAACATTTTCTTGAGGATATGGAAAATGATGATTTCCATCAACAAAAATCATGGAAACACTCTCCTTGTATTTCCTCATGATCATAACGGTCATAAAAGTGATTTTCTTTGAAATCCATGATATATGACCTCATAATTCACTGTAGAAAGTATTTAAATCCTTTTTTACCTGAGTATAGATCCCTTTCTTCACTGATGGCTTCATATATGCGGTTTTCATTCCTGGCGTCTTTAAATTCTGGGCACAAACATTTTTTAGTAGTATGTTCTCTGTATGTTCTCTATATTTTTTGGCAACACTTTTATGATCAGGGTTTTGCAGGTCAATTGAAATATCATGATAATTTTCTTCCATTTTTGGCACATCTCCTCATACTTCTTTGTGAGGCTTGAGTTTTGCACCATTATCATAAAGGATTCAAAAGGAACCCTTTATACCATGACTGCAATACCCTTGTTAATGATTCCTCGATAAAATTCATTTTCGTCACATAGAACCATAGGTTATTCTTCCTCTAAGAAAACTTAGTCATGATATTCATGAATGCCTTTATCTCCCTCAAAAGGGCAATGAGACCTTCTTGCTATAGGATTGCCAACAACTGGTGATATATATGTTCCAATTTCTACAATCGTGGGCATCCATGCTTGAGAAAGCTTTGACCCTAAGCTTGGAGACAAGGTATTCTCTTTAGGATGCAAGAGTGCTTGAGCCAGCTGTAGTCCGCTTGTCCCAAGGAAGGGGTCAATAATGTCATCATGACATCTTTGTGTCTTTTCTCAAATTTTGAAATATGCCTCATAAAGGCCAATACATGTGGGATGATAGCCAAAGAGGCACCATCAAATATTGCAAGCTTCTCATATAATTTCGAAGAAGGCTTATTCGGTATCTTGGGATATTCTCAATATCCAATGTGGGAAACGATATTTGTAAATCCCAAGGAGACATTTTTCATCCATGGAAGTGTTCAACTATGAAAATTCAAATTTCCAATTCCATACCTTTTTGACGATCGAGCTTCCAAGATGAGCTATCAAATTCCTTGGACTCTTGTTGTCTAAAGTTGAAAAAAATCTAAGGACTTTTGTTTTCTAAAGTAAAAAAAACTCTTCTTCATCCTCTATACAATCCGTTATCTTTTCCTCTGTGATTTTCCTTTCAGCTTTTAGTCCTAGATTGCTACATATGATGCCTAAAACTATTTAATTTACAAATCAAAGAATCTATTATGTATTAGGAATAATTACATTATGAAATATAAACTAGGTAAACAAGAGTGACAAAAAAATATAGAGATAAAAATAATTTTAGTGTTACAAGGGCACACACTCCCCACGCCATCTAGATGGGGGTTTCTTCGTGAAATGTTTCACTATGTTTCCCTTTTTGTGAATTTTGTGAAATACACTACGAAATGTTTTGCCAAAGTGAGGATGCATTTTCCAAAAAAATATGCTTGTGGGTTCCCCTCTTGAAAAAGAAAAGTGGGATGTTTGGATTCCCTTGCCCCCTCGTTGATTATTTTAAGAAGAAATATAAAGCTACAAAGCTATAGTCATTTAGCAATGGTTCTTCTATCTAACAACATGGAGGTAAGGTCAAATCAATGTTGCCTTTTAAATTCTCAATATATATATATATATATATATATATATATATATATATATATATATATATATATATATATATATAATATATATATATATATTATATATATATATATATATATATATATATATATAATATATTATAGATAGATAGATAGATAGATAGTATAATAGATAGATAGATAGATATATTTATTTATTTATTTTATTTTTCTAATTTTGTTTATGTTATCATCTATAACATTAAAACATAGATGTGGGGCTTTTTACTACAAAATATATCACCCTAGTGCTAGACCGTACTAGACCCCCAACAACAATAAGACCCAACCACTATCACCTTAGTAGAAAAGTCCATTCTTGTTTTGTGGGAAGATGTTATCCCCATGAGGGAGGCTTCCCAAACAAGACTTAGAGGTTAGATGAATAAGGTGATCCTAGCCAAATGGGTCTCTAAGGAGCTTACAAAATGTACCAGCATAGTCTTCAATAAAGCTATAGGTGAAATGAAGTAGCTAGGTCAAAAAGATGATGGCTTAAGATAGGTTTTGGGGATGCTTAAACCAATTTCCTAAAACATGACACTTTGAATTCAACAATTTTAAATGTTTTGTCTCAATTTATACTATTGTGTTTTCTTTATGCAATAATGTTGACCTGCATCTAAAAGGATGACATTAATGCAATTTTTTGGCCTTCAAAAAAAAATATGAGAACATGTTTTTAGAAACTAGAAATATGGGGTGTTGATGAGTGAATTTTGACTTTTGTGGTAACTTCTTTCAAAGGTCATATACATAGAGAAATTGAGATTATCTTTCAATTACTAGATAGTTGACACACTATTATAATATAAAACAAGAAAGCATTTGTGATCTTGCAATAAAGAGGGATAAGTGCAACCATTCCTTGTAGCTGGTAATGATTATTATAAAATAGAAAAAGGAGCACTTTTGTGACAACCAAAATCTATTGGTAGAGAAGAAAAGAAAAATATCCTTGATCTGAGTTCTCTCATTGGTTGTGCATAGGTTGGGAGTGCTTTGTTGAAATAGATGATATTATCTATTTGATATGTTTCAATTAAATATTTGTAAGAAACTGGGAGTGTATGAAAAGAAAGGAAGTAGCTTTGGAGGTCACCAAAAATGAAACGGCCAAGAGAATTGGAGAAATGATTTGTAGGAAGGTTTAGGAAGCTTACATTCACATAAACTTAACTCTGGCAAGAAAAAAAATTGAAGAAGGGATTAAATCCAAATAGAAGATTGGGAAAAAAGATTGTGGAAGAAAATCTTGTCGAATAGGGGGAACTAGGAAACATTACCATGTAGGAAAACATAACCAGTAAGCCATTCAAAGGAAGATGAAAGTCTAGTTTGACAATAAGTTAAAAGATGGAAGACAAGATAAATTTCAAAGTCATATTAATATTTTCTTTAACAGGAGTATTCGAGTGACTGAACCATGGATGTACATGCAATCACAGTGACAAGTATGTTCCAGAGCTGAGCACTAATCACCTATTAAGAGGTGGGAATTTCCATATAGTTTTATAGGACCGTGTAACCATCTGGTCTAAGTTAATGGTCATGATGGTTTCCACTAATCAATACCTTCTTATGGGAGTTCTTTGGCTTACGAGTGGCAGAGATGTCAATTTTTTGAGGATTCAAACCCTCATTGGGGCAATAGCATCTTCCCTCTTTCACTTGCCCAACTCATTTCTTGTGACAATCAACACTAATATTGATTACGTATAATGTGGGTAGATAATCAAGCATGGTAATTATTGAGGAGAAATCTCAAAATTATTGTTTGGTCTCTTGTATTTCTTCAAGGCTGAAAGCCCCAAGGAATGAGTATTTGTTCTTCTTCTAGTAGAACATAGAGCATGTATAATATCTTAGGGGTTATTTTAGGAGTACAACTAAATGTTAGTGAGTTATTAGCGCCATTCATGTGGTTAACCAATTGTTGAACTCTTACAATTCTATCATCTAATTGTTATAATGTTGTGTATAGGTGGAATGACCATGGCCTAGGATCTAGGTCTCATACTATAAATCATGGATTTTCTCCCAAAATTGATCATCATTGGAGGTTCATCACTAATATCTTGTTGTAGAAGGTATTTCTCCTTTCTATTGGATGGCACAATGCCCCTATGTTTCTTGTATTTTGTTAGGAGTGTGCAAATCGTCACTTGAAGCTAGTTTTCTTCCCCAAGCTCTTACTCATTTGTTAAAATTGGCAACTACGGCCAAACTCCACATGGGTCATCGTATTTATGACAACTGATATTTTTCTTGGATTCATCTCTCTGGGAGGTGTAGGATTGATCTAGAGATAATCCTTTTCTGACATGTACAAATGAAGTTATGAATTTATTTTGATTATGGACAAATTTCCAAGGTTGGCGAGCAAACTTATGTAGGTTCAGAAGCCCAACAGTCACGTCTATTCATCCTCAATGTTTTCTATAAATACATGACGCCTCATCCTTATTTGGACACACTCACACTTCACACATCGTTGTCTCTCCTCATTGATTGGGTACACATTTCTAGGTAGCATCTCTCTCCACACGTGTGAAGGAAAGAAGGGCAATTTTCTATTTTTTGGCATTGACTATGTTGACTGAATTTCAGGGACAGCTAGACCAAGTGTTTACCTATTTGAATGCAGTTTTGTGTGAGGTACATTTATCCTAGCAGGTTGCATTTATGGGCATAGAAATAGAGGCAAACCATTGACTTTGACCAACGTTGACTGTGGCTAGGGTTAACCGCAAGTTTACTATTTTACCATATTTTGACTAGCCTGATTTTAGACTATTTTGAGGGTTGATTCCTCTTGTTGTTTGGAGGCCAAAGTTTATGGAAGTTGACCAATTTGTTGAGGGTCAAATCTTCCCTGTTGACCAACATTGACTTTTCTAGTTAGGGCTCTTTTGCTGCTATTATAAATTATCGGATTTTTAAATTGTATTATCTCTCTCTGTTGAAATATTGAAGACTATAAGAAGAATTGATCAAGGGTTTCCCCATATTGGGGCTTATCCCTGGCTGGTGCCACATCTTGTGTCCTCTTATCTTGTCTTGCCTTCTACTATTTATGTTTATGTTCTACCTTCATTTTACTATCATGTTGATGTGATTGCTAATCTGGATATTGATATTGGGCTAGTAAAGAAATTGAAGTAAACTTGTTGTAAAGCATAGAACATACCATTGTTCTCTAAAATTAACACCAACTTGTTGTAAAGCATAGAACATACCATTGTTCTCTAAAATTAACACCATTTAACATGGTAATCATGTTATTCCACATGTTTTAAATATATTGGTTTTTATGTTGAATAATGCATATTTTTTAGTTATTTGAATTTGTTTTGTATTCGGTTGCACTGTTTGTTCTTGTTCTATTTGGCGTATCAGACTTACATACTTGACTCCTGGCTTGCTTGTCTACAGTGCGCATTTGCGGACTTGATAGTTTCCCTCTATTTTTTCTACTTTTACATTGTATTGATCGATATTTTCATTTACTTTTGCTTCTACTATTTCTATTATTTACTTCTTTTTAGTCGTTAGCCTTTATCACACAACCCTCTAAACCAAAGTGACTTAAAAGAGCTACATATAGGTGACCACAACATTAAATCAACATCACTAGTTAAAATGTCACACTACTAACATGAATAGTTGTGAGCTAAGGTAAAATTTGTATAGAATAAACTTTTTATGGCCAGATTCAACAAATCAATCCACATAAATGATTTATGTTTAATGTGAGCAAAATAATATACATAAACTCTTTATGTCCAGGATCAACAAAGAAACATATATTAACTATTTATGACTAGATTCAGCAAAGCAACACACACTTTTTCTTCTGAATGTTCTTATGGAAGTTAAAATAATTATGTCTTTAGTAATGTTTTGTGATAGACTGAAATTCAATTACATAGTTTTTGTCCATCATGCAAATTTATAATGTCTAGAACCTTGCAATTTCCATTTTGTGCAGGTTGTCAAGCTAAAATATTTTCGCAAATTTGAAAATATAACAGAAGCTTTGAGTGCCACTACATTGATTTTTGATAGAAAAACTAAACCTAGCAAGGGGTTACAAAAAAATTTCGTGAAAATTTTGAGGGGGAAACATTAGTAGTAAGTTGATTCAAAGATCAGGAATGCGGTAAATGCGAAAGAGGTATAATAATCTTGTTCTAAATCAATTTTTTATCACAATTATGCAATAATTATTATATTATGTTGGTTTTCATATACATGGATGATGCTTAATTGTTTTCTATGTTATTGCAGAAATTTGAATGTGTACACAACAATGTTGTTCTGGATTTAATATGGAGTTTACAAACTCAATTGAGTGAACTGATAACTGCTCTTAGAGTCAAGATTTAGCTCCTATGAGCTTGGGTCTCTCCCACAACCTTTCAATATTTAAGCTAAAATTTAGTCCAGATAAGGTAAGTGTTATGTTCTACTTGGAATTCACCCAGATATGTTTAAGCATTCGTGTGATTTCTATATACCTGCTAAAACACATATACTCAGTTTTATCTTCCTTTGATATGAACAAGTTATAGCTAACTTTTTCGGTTATGTTTTAATATTTAATAAGTTTGATTTCATTTATATATACTCTCATTGGAATTTAAAACAAACTGAATTATTTACTTCAATAGTTTTGTACTTGATCTTTTTGTTCTTAAACTCTTATTATTTTTCCATACATCATTTTTTGATGAAGTTCCTACACTCGAATGATGTTGTAAGACAAGGTGTTTGTTGATTTGCACATACTAACCATCTTTTCAAATTATTATATCCTACCTTCCAAGGGGATGTAAAGCTCATTCAAGCAATTGGTCTACTTAATGATCTTGACAAAGAGCTTAATATGTATGCGATGAGGGTATGAGAGTGGTATGGATGGAATTTTCCAGAACTGTAAAAAATTGTCTAGGATAATATAAAATATGCTAAAGTAGTAAATCTTATATGTAGTCGCACAAATGATTTTGATCTAGATTTCTCATAGGTAGCCTTTTTTATAATTAATGGTATTTGAGTTTATTTATAGAAACATGTAAAGTGTATAATATTACTATTACATCAATTTCTTTTACTCAGAATATTTTCATTTTTCTAATATTTTTTTCAGATACTTCAAAAAGCTGGATCAGAGTTAAAAGAGGTAGCAATGATATCCATGGGGACTAAACTCAGCAATCATGGCATACCAAACATTAAATATTTTTCTACCCAAGTTATATCTCTATCAGATTATAGAGCACAAATGTATGATTATATTGAATTTGAGAACACTCCATTATGTCCAAAAAAATATACATTTGAGAATCTCCCAACATGCATACCCCCACGCACCCCTTGGTTTATGTATATTTTTGGTCTTGGAGAAGCTACTTCTAAGGGGGGAACGCATTTTTCTTCCTTCTGCTATGTTGCTCCACATTTTCTCTCTTGTTTGTAACTTGTTATATAATAGTTCTCGTCATGTTTTTAGACTTTAGGAGCTACTAGGTTGTTTGAGTCTTAGAGTGTTCTTCTAGTAGAAATTTTGTAGGTTGTAGTCACCCTAGGATCATGACAAGGATATGATTGTACTTATGTCATAGGGATCATGATGATCCATGTTGCTGGTGTATGATATTCCTTGTTTTGTTTCTCAAAAATATGTTTCCATGTCATTGTTGAGCCTGGGAGTGATGTTCCATAGATGATTTGTTATTGCATAGAGATCAAGAGGGATATTGTTGTTGCTAAATTTGTATCCTGTGTTGAGTTTTGATCATTTACATAAGCTAATTTAACACTTGAATCATATGCGTCAGTTCAATTTGGCAATGAAATTCGTGGTTGTTGTTGTTACTGCTCTCATTCAAATCATGCAACAATACTTTGGGGAGGTCTTTGAGACATGAGAGAGAATTCCACTAGACATCCATTTCCCTTGTTATTTCATAGCAAGGCCTTGGGTGGTGTTCATAGTGGATGCATATGACTGGGAGGAAAACTGCGACTACATAGCTAGTCCACATGAGCATATTTTCATATAGATAAGTATTTTCAAAGACAATTATGAATATTTTGTTTTAATATTTATTGTATGTTGTGTTTGAATGATGAAGTGTTAAACAGAAATATATGTATTGTACATGAGTTCTCTATAATGTTTGAGAATGAAAATAGTTCAATTAGTTGTGCATTTTACCATTGTGTATAAGTTGAATGAAAGATAAATTAATATATACTATGTTTGGATATAATTCTAAATTTAGATGCCATGGAAACTTGTAAATGAGATATTGAAAGCTTTTTATAGGAGAACTTTTTCTTCTATGATGCAATTTGGGAGCCAGTTGTCATACATTATTTATAATATGTTGTCTTTTTCTTTCCATTTGTTTTCACAAGTTATTTGTAGCCTGAAATTTTTAGCTTGTAACTTAGTTGATATGATTATGTCTATGTCTTTCTAGAAGGTTGAATACTAAGTTATTAAGGTGTTATTTTCTATGGTGATGTTTTATTTGTTTTATTTATACAGGTCATCTGACCACATAGTGGCCTCTATCACCTAGTGAAGGAAATTTGTTCGATTTTTTTGCTCTTTTGAGGAAAAATGACATTGACATTGTTGATGTTGAGGTATATGCCATATAAATATTTTATAGTCTACTTTAGTTTATATTCCAATTTTCATTGTCTTTCATATCTTATACTCTAGATTGTATCTTTTTTCATTTCAAAAGAGGAACTCAGTGTTGACGGTAAGAGGAAGAAATTGAAGAAAGAGAGGGACAATAACACTAGAGCGACAAATGTAGAAAGAGAGAGAAGAGAATCCGTCTAAGGATACCTTTAAAGCTAATATCATGCATGAGACACATACATATGGACTAATGGTCAAGTCTTTATAGTTGGTGAATTCACCTGCAATGTCTTGGAAAGGCAATGATAATATTTTGAAGTGATGAAACGATATTTAATGTGTAAATTGTAGTCCAACCAATATTAAGCTAGAAACTCATATTGTAATGCTTTACATTTTATATAATATAATTTATGTGGTTGAAATTATTTATAGTTGTACTTGATATTATTTAATGCTATAATTAACATATGTAATTTTGTGTCTTCATATTAGATGAACATGCATATTGTATTCCATTTTTTAAATTTAGTTGCAAAATCATATTAATCAATTTATGTTGATTAATAATGAACACATAAAATCAATTGAAAACCACTAAATTAGTATTTTATATTGATTAATGATGAACACAAATAAAATTAATATAGAGTGGCTAAATTAGTCATTTTTAATGATTATTAATTAAAGTAAATGAAATGAATATAAACTACTAAATTAGTCATTTATACAATGTATATGAAACTACAAAAAAAATATAAATGACTAATGTAAATGATAAATTTGCAATTATAAATAATGACTAAATTTTGTATATATATGATTATTAGTAGCTAATTTACAGTATCTTATAACATGACTAAAATTTAGTCATATTTCTTTGGTCATTAATTGATTTCAAATGATGACTAAAATTTGCATATATATGACTATTAGTAGTTAATTTATAGTATCTTATAATGTAATCAACATTCTGGTCATATTTCTTTGGTCGTTAATTGGTTTTCTCGGGTGATCATGTAGTAGTATATTTTGTTGTGTATTTGGTCATTAATTGTGACAATTAATGACTAAATCAATGACTAAATCAATGACTAAATCAATGACTAAATTAATAACAAAATTGATGACTAAATATACAACTAGACTATAAAATTGAAACAACCAATTAATAACTAAGATAAATATGACTAAAAGTTGGTCGCATTATAAGATACTATAAATTAGCTACTATTGGTCAACGGCTGAAAAATAATCGTTTATATGCAAATTTTAGTCATTTTTTTAGTAACTAATTATCCATTTTTTACTAGTGTAGTGATTGGGATGGATTACTTAACGATAGAAAAAATATTTCAAGTTATATTTTTATCCTAGGATGAGGTGCAATATTATTGTTTTCAAAGAAAAAAAAAACTATTTCATTATATTCTACATAGGTAGAGTATATTGCAACAATAGTAGCAACACATGAAACAATTTCGTTGAAGAGGATATTAATAGATCTAAAGCAAGAACAAAAGGACCCCATAATTATTTATTTTGATAACATATCTATAATTTCCATAAATAAAAATTCAGTGTTTCATAGTTATACCAAACACATTGATATCAAATATCATTTGATAAGGGATCATGTGACAAAACTAAAAATTAAAATAATGTTTGAAAAAAAAATGATCAACTTGTTCATACATTCACCAAATCACTACCAAAACAAAAGTTTCATTATATGAAAATGGTAGTTGGGATCACTTTATTGAACATTAAGGGGGAACGTTGAATATAATGTTTAATATGTAAATTATGAGAATTTGTTACAACATTGTCAACAAATTGAATTCTAAATTAAGGTTACCTTGGTGAATTAGTTTACTACATTCACATAATTAGTAACAATTTCCATAGCTGTGAAAATATAAATACTGTATATGAATGTATTAGTTGTTTTATACAAATGAATAATATGAATGTTTTATATTTAAAATTCGATATTTATATTACTTATTGTGTTTTCTTATTAAATTTGGATCCTCATAATTTCTACCTGTCTTCTTTATCAACCCATATTTCCATTACTACGACACTTACCAACCTTATCATCTCGCTCTCGATGCTTATGTAAACACAATTCCTATGTTAACATAATGCATTTCACGTATTTTCACCACTCTTGACACTTGAACCACTGCAAGCAAACAAAGAATAATCCACCTACTATTGAGTAGGAACATAATTTTAATTTTCATTGTATTTTAGCTCGTGTTAGTTTCAACTCAGTTTCCTTTTGTTTTGGAATATGCATATTTGACCAACATCATTACATGTGTTGGAGAAAGGACAACCTCCCTTACTAACCATTCTAATAAAAGGACCACTATGCATATTCTATTGCCTTGGGTTGAAGATAATTTAAATGTTTTCTTTCAACCAAGTGATTAATTACACTATTATTTTTTGTATCTTTTTATAAAATACCTCTAGATTCGCTTTCTACTCCTACACTACCAAAATGAAAATTTCCTCAAGGATGATATCATTGATTCTATATTGTAATCTATCAATGTTGGTTGGTATACTCAACGGTTGTTTGTAAAATATTATGGTTGACTTGTATTAAGACCAGAAACTAATATCTGAGATTAAGTTTATCTTTAGAGGTATAAGTGATCAGGGAACGAATCCCTCTGCCTATGACATTACTTGGGTCACAAGGATTCCAGAAGTTAATGGCTCTGACCACCGTCAATTTCCTCAAACACTTGAATGGATTCTTCAAAATCAGTTGTAGAGATGGCTCTTGGGGTGCAAAGAACAATTTCTTAACAGGAGTAGTCTAGCCAGGCAAGAATTTCACCCGAAAATTTTCATCGGACAGAAAATTATCATTTCCTTTCATGTCTATAAAAATTATGTTTCTGAACTCCATCCAATAGTACATGAGTTATTATGAAATGATAGTTGGAAAGGAATAGGAGCATAGGAACAAATAATACAAATAATTGTAACACAAAATAACATGAGCTACGACTCTTCTATTCATCACATAAAAATTTGATGATTATACTGAACCTTGTGAGGGGTATTTAAACATTTTCTAACTAGAGACTCGCCTAAAATAACTTGACATGAAACTGCACACTAAATATGACTATGAATTAACTTGACTTGACTCAACATGACTCAACTTGACTCAGTTAACTGACTCTCTAATTTTAGATAACTCTTCATTTGTGAGTACTTAACTATCTTTAACACTCCCCCTTAATTACAACCACTAAACTAAGACATGGCTCATGACAACTCAAACATGTTTTTTGGTAGATGTCTTAGCGAGGCTTACAACACCCAAGTTTCCTTTGTGAAACTAAAATACATATTTCTCTAATGGCTTGGTGAATATATTAGCCAGTTGATCACTAGATTTATAAGGATTCTAGTGGACTTCTCCATTGCTCACAAGTTATTTAATAAAATAATATCTAGTATCAATATGCTTTCTCTTTTGATGAAACACACTATTCTTGGATAGTTCAATCGTTGAGGTGTTGTCAAAATATATTGTTGTTGATCCTTGTTGTTTCTTCTTGAGTCCATCCAATACTCTTCTTAACCACATTGCTTGACATGCTGCTAATGTTGTTGCTACATATTCTTCTTCTACTGATGATAGTGTCACAATAGGATGCTTCTTATATGCCCATGAAATCATACCTAAAATAAGATGGAACATATAACCATAAGTGCCATTCCTATCATTCAAACTGCCTACAAAATCATTATCTGTATATCCATTCAAATCCTTTTTCTCTATGCTTTCATACATTATGCCACAATCTCTAGTTGCTATTATGTATCTCAGAATGATTTTTCCTTCTCTCTAAAGTGTGTCTTTTGGAGTATCCATAAATATGGAAATCAAACTCACTCCTTGCCTGATATTCAGGCTTTTAGTTGTGAGATACATAAGGATGCCAACCAATCTTTTGAATATAGTTGGATTCACATCTGATCCTTCATAATCATTACTTAACTACCTATTGCAATTGGTGTAGGGGTTGGTTTGAAAATTTCCATCATGAATTTTTTCAACAAATCTTTGGCATATTTATTTTGGAAAATAAAAATTCCTTTTTCATATTTCTCAACTTCTGTGCGAAGAAAATATTTCATGACACCAAGATTTGTCATCTCAAATTATTTCATCATGGCTTCTTTAAATTCATCTAACTTGATATCACTAGTATAAATCATGTCATCCACATATAAACAAAGAATAAAAACATGTCCATGCTTAGTTTCCTTTGTGTACAAGGTAGGCTCAATGTTTCTTCTGCAGAATCATTCTTGATCATGTAGCTATTAATTCTGATATACCAATCTCTAGGTGCTTGCTTGACTCCATATAGCACTTTCTTCAACTTGTAAGCTTTATCTTATTTACCTTCAACTTCATAACCTTGAGGTTGCTACACATAAATTTCTTCTTCTAGAATTCCATTCAAGAAAGCTAATTTCACATGCATCTGATATACTTTCCACTTGTTCTGAGTTGTTGTGGCTAGAACTACTCTTACAGTATCCAATCTAGATACTAGAGAATTTTTTTCTCCAAAATCTATTCCTCGTTTTTGCAAGAATCCTTTTAACAAGTATTTCTTTAAATTTTTCAAATTTCACCTTTCTCATTCAAATTTTCTGGTATACCCATTTTACACCAATGATTTTTTTATCCTTGGAAAATCAACCAAATCCCATATATAATTATTTTCAATAGATTCAATTTCTTCATCCATGGCTTGGACCCAATTTTCATTTCTGATTGTTTCTTCAAACGAAGAAGATTGGAATGACCACAATGTAAAATTTTAACTAACATCAATTTCATCATAAATATCTTTCATACTTCTCATATTTCTCTTGCCATTTCTTGATTCATCACCTGATTGATTCCTGGGAGAATTTTTGTCTATTAATATGGTTGAAGATCCATGTTATTCAGAAAACCTGACATTCCTTGCTTTCATGACTATGTTTGGTATCTTCTCCTGTGATTCTTGTTGCTCATTTTCTGCTACATCATCTTCTTCCATCAATGACACTTGTGCATCAAGTATTTCTTCTATACTACCATTATATGACTCTTGTTCATTCAACTTAACATTTCTACTAATTAAGGTCTTCTTGGTAATAGGGTTATATAATTTGTAATCTTTTGATTGCTCACTATAACCAGTAAATATGCATTTTTCACTTTTATCATTAAAATTTCCTATTATCTCCTTAGGCACATGTGCATAAGCTACACATACAAACACTATGAGATGAGGTATGCTGCAAGACATACCTGACCATGCTTCTTCTGGTACTGTCTTCATCACACTCATTGTAGGAGATCTATTTATCACATAAACAACACATGTAACTACTTTTGTCAAATACTCATTAGACATGTTTCTTCCTTTCAACATGCTCCTTTCCATGTTCATAATTGTCCTATTCTTTCTCTATGCTACATCATTCTGCTACGATGTGTATCTATTTGTAAACTTCCTTCTCGTTCCATATTATTTGCAATAATCATGGAATGCCTTCGAATCATATTCTAATCCATGATATAACCTCAATACCTTGATCTGTCGATCAATTTAGTTCTATGCTAAGGTTTTGAATTCTTTGAACTTTGAAAAAAATTAGACTTCTTCTTCAAGAAGTAAACCCAAGTCATTCTGATATAATTATCAATGAAAGTGAGGAAGTAACAACTTCCACCAATCGAGTGTGTCCCCGTACGTCGACATAGGTCTGTGTGCACTAGATCAACAGGTTTCTTTACTCTCCATGCAACTCCCTTTGAAAACATTTCACGGTGTTGCTTTCCCAATATGAAACACTCACAAGTAATAGAGGTTTCTTTGATGGGATGTAACACTCTAACCATCTATTTATACTGCAACAATATTAAACCAGAGAAGTGCAAGTGTCCAAACTGGAAGTGCCATAACCAATAACCATTAGAACATGTAATTGTAAAAGAACTCACCTAATCATTGTAATTCATAATTAGAGGAAAGAGTCTATTCCTTGTCATCTGCACCTTTTTTATCAGTTGCTTATTTGGGGGCTTGCCATATATAACACAACCTTGTCCTTGAAAAATAACTTTGTATCCTTTTTGCATCAATCAAAAAACACTTGCTAAATTATATTTCAGACCAAGGACATCATATACCTCTGAGATTGTCTTCAGCTCCCCCTTCTTGGTCATAATATTGACCACTCCTTTTCCATCTACATCCACAATCTTGTTAGTCCCCAACTTTACCTCTGTCTTCACTGGTTGATCCAAATTTGCAACCAAATTCTTGTTTCCTATCATGTGGTTGCTACAACCACTGTATAATAGCCACACATTATAAGAAGGTTCCTGCACGGTATGGAAAGCTAGGGACATAGAGTCATTATTATCTGTAGTGGCATTAGCTCTTTCCTTTCCTTGATCAACTATATTCTTCCTACAATAATGGGTATAGTGACAAACATTATTGCAATAATAACATCTCACCATTGATTTTTCAACTCTTCGATTATTTTTTAAGCTTTTGGTGTTGCTTCCACTTTCATGTTCATGCTTGGCTCTGCCATCTCTCTGACCACCATGTATTATGCCTCATCCTCTACCTCTTGATCTACCTCTGCCTCAACCAAATATAAATATGGATTTTAAAAGTAGTTTCCAAGGTGGAATCCTATTTTTGTCTATCCTTTCCTCATGGGATAGAAGTGATCCCATCAACTCATCAACTATCAACATTTCCAAATCCTTGATTGCTTCTATGGCTACTACCACAATGTCAAATTTGGTAGGCAAAGATCTGAGGACATTTTCAACCACTGTTTTATCTCTAATATCATCACCATAATTTTCTAACTATTTTATGATAGTCATGGCCCAATTCATGAATGAATCAATGTCCTCTATCTCCTTCATCTAAAGACTTTCAAAATCTATTCTAGTGTTATGCAACTTAACAATATTGACTTTGGCCATACCTTTATCACTTGTCCCAAAGGTCTCCCATGTTGTCTTTTCTGAAGATGTGATCATAGATTTCTAGAAAACTGCTCAATCCACTCCTTATTGGATAAGCTACAATGCTTATGCATTCTTCTTTTTGTCTTTCTTCCATAGTTCCCTCTCTGCATTAGTGAGGGCTTCTTCCTCTGCTTCATTCTTAGGTTTGGGAAATCCAAACGAGATATAATCCCACACATCATGAGCCTTTAATGTGGTCAACATCTTAATGGCCGACACATCATAATCCTTCCTTGTAAACAGTGGAAATTGGGGTTGGAAGCTTGTTGACACCATCTTCAACAAAATTTCTTTTCAAATAATAATAAAGCACCCTTCATTGTTTTTTTAATAAAAAAACAATTTTTCAAATCCCTTTAACCTTTTCGAAACCATTTCAATAAAACCCTTGATGATATTATTATATAAAAAGAAACTTTTTATAATAAGCACCTTTTCAAAAAATTGAATAAATATTTTAATATTTAAAAAATCATGTATGATGACAAAGCACTTTATGAATAAGAGATTTTTCACTTATTAAATGTATTGCTTCATATTATTTTGAAAAACCCACGCGACACCTTTCAAAATTTGGAACGATGAGGCTTAGGAACTTTAATTCCTCACGGGATTTGCGCTAAACTGTGGAAATTTCCTGATATCTGCCCAACATTAAGTTTGCAACAAATTTTCATAGTTTTTGTACTAAAAAGGTGTGACTTTCGCACCCTCCTTGTGAACTTTTAATTCCTTAACATTGCAACAATTTTGCAACGCAATTTTAAAAAGAAATCATCCTTCTTCAGTTGGCCTTCTCCTTACTAGCTCTGCCAGATCCATGGATCTATAATCCTTCTTCGGTTATGGTACCATTTTTTGGAAAGGAAGAGGAGGATAGACACAAAATAGCACAAATAATTCACACGCAAAATAACACGAGTTCTGGCTCTTCTATTTATCATACAAAAACTTGATGATTACAATGAACCCACTGAGGAATATTTAAACCTTTTCCGACTAGCAACTCCCCTAAAATAACTTGACATGCAACCACACACTAAATTCTACTATGAATTAACTTGAATCAACTTGACTCAGTTAACTGGCTCTCTAAATTTATATAACTTTTCATTCGGGAGTAATTAGCTATCTTTAACAATGACACACTATGCAAGGTGGCAGCGTTCATTGAATTTGGACAATGAGCAACTGGCAAAGAAAACCTTGTTCCCCTCCATTCGCTTATTTGAATTAGAATATTTCCTATGCCAGTTTGATTGGGAATTTCATTCTCATTTATAGTCGATGATTTAATTGAGTTTGGGTTTTTTTTATGGGTTATTTTGAATTTTAAGGGACATCAATGGTTTCCACCTGTGATGAAAAAACATGTTAAACTGATTGAACAAAAAACATAAATGACGAATGAATGTGGGGTAAGTTGCTCAGCACAGGTGGTTGAATCCAATCTAGATACATAACTATATAATGCGACAAATTACAGATATCTGGACATATAATCTCTTAATGTGCAAGCGAGGCCCATGAAATTCCACGGCCATAGAGATGATCAAGGTGGATATTTCCCTTCACTTTACAACTAAGAACTAAATTATGATAGATGGGGTAACTCATCGAGACTTAATCTAGGAACGAAACTCTCAACATCTGCTTGGTCTTAAAGAATATTACCTCATTTACCATGGCATTTGAAATAGCTCCCATGGGGCTCATCGTTACTGATATTATTCTATTTCTAATCAATATCTTCCTCCTCTCTTTCATCAACAATGACCTCCATATCCTCACCTCGTACAATGCTTCCACCAACGACACCTTGTTCTTGTGATTTGTCATTTTCTTCGTCACATGACATTGTGCTTTTTGGGAGGCTTTGTGCCTATGTGGGCAATGATGGGGTTAGGTTCAACCCTGCAAAAAATATAAGAACTCCTCTTTGGTAGTTGGAATTTCCCATGATGAAGACTCTATTAGAAGAAATAGTCTTTTGTTGTTCCTAGCTGCTAATAGAGTGTCCTTTAGAATAACAAGGACTCTTATTCTTTGTTGTTCCTAGCCACTAATAGAGCATCCTTGATAATAGAAAGCATGCTTATTTGGATGAGAAGTACACTCCTATATTTGTGGCGTATGTTAGGGTCTTAGGATTTTTTACGTCAAATGTATTTTCCTTATCCATTGATTTTCAGTTTTTGAGCATTTTAGCCTATGACTATTGTTGTTTTCATAGCCTCAAAGTTTCTCTCTCACATCATTGAAATTCTTCCATAAAGATTTTATCCAAAGTGTGAAAGAGTCTAATTCAAAGGGATTCATTATATCACACATGTTTATACAGCTAGTCAAAGTTGAAAGGGGTTACGTGTCAATATTTCTCAATCAGAACCGTCCAAAATGAGTTTGTTTCAATCAAGGGTCTGTTGATCATGAGGTCTAGTCATTAAAATGTTCCACCGCCTTTGATCTATACTTTTATTCCTTATTTCTATCTACCCCATGGTTCCCTATTTCATACCATATTTCCCATTTCCCTTTATACATACTCCTACATATATCATTTACCCCTTCATTCTAAACCTATTCTCATAATAATACTACCACTTTCCTACCTTCACCACCATGGTATACCCTCATGCCTAATGGTTCACACATCACGTCATACCCCTAAACTTTAATATTCCCCATAACCCCTGTACTCATGCCAAGTAAGGTGAACGCTAAACGTAATCAATAAAAGTGACAAGTTGGTTCTTCTAATGATTGCGCTATAGGACAAAGTTCAAATATCACTTCAAATATTATATTGCCTTATTTTCATTCCACTGCATATTCAAGAAGATTGCGCTTATGAAGAGGACACAACATCACTACAGAGACCACAGGTTGATTCCTAGCAGGCACATTGATGAGATATTGAGTTCATCTTCATTATGGAAATTTGTTGCACAAATGCTACCCAGCTTGGTTTCTGCACAGTGTTGTGCAACCACTATGTAGCGATTCTTCAGCACCCTGCAAAACATCCTTGCAGTCATAAATTCATTTTCATTAAATTCTAAGGTAGGAGTCTCCATCCCTAATCACAATTTTTGTTTTAAATCATAATATATGGTTAATTAAAGTGTGTTAAGCCCACCACCACCCAATCTCTATGTAAGCTATGTTTCATTTGATGTGAGTCTAAATATTGAAACATAGGTGTAGGGTTGAATGTGAGCATTGTTGAGATATGAATGGGGATTGGGTGAAAAGTTGTAAAGTATTTTTTATGTAAGCCTCCTTGTATATACCTTAGTACGCTCTTTCCATCTCAGTGCACAACGTGATGAAAGCCAAATTGTTGAGTCTTCATTATGTTTAGTGCGTTGTACACATAGGTTTATTTCTATCTTACCACCATCCAACCAACATGCACGAGTAGTAGGACATGTCCTATAGTTTTTAAAGACAGATGGATCCCATTGCCAATAGGAATAAAAGCAAAGGAGGTCATTAGTTGGTCAAATCTTGGAGGTCAACTACATACTGCTGTGCAAAATGATTGTTTTAGCCACCACTTTCAAAAGGGATTTTGACCAACCGGAGATGAAGTTTGGAAAACCAAAAGAGGTTTTTGTCAAGAATGGTTCCACGAACAAAAACCTCCTCCAATTTCTATACAGGGTCCATAGTCTACTTCTACGTTGTCATCATTATATTATACATGTATCACACTGATTTGTTGATCTTGCAGACAAGGTATCCTCCCCGAGCTATACTAATGTACGTTGGTTTATTGTGATTTGGTTTAGATGACATGATATACCTCAAAGGAAGAAATATCAAAATGGCTATCAAGATGGCAGACTACAAAGTCTTTCCCTATAAATTAGATGAGCAGTATGGTTTTGGGAACTCTTCCGATTTGGAAGATACACTAAGAAGATTAAAGTAATAAATAAGGAGTTGTAATGCAGATAATGACTTAATCATACAGGTAGAGGAGAAACTAGTAGAGGTAAATGCAGTGATACTTTAGAGTTTGTCAGATTTGCAGTGACATGGACCTCTTCGGATCAGCCATGAGCAGGAGGAAAAAACAAATGGGGCATATGCTAGTAGGTTGCATGGTTGTCACAGGTCAGATAACGATGACTCAATTAGAGATGGCAGATTGTTGGACAATCCATATAGGAGAATCGGTAGACACAGGTACCATTCTAGTTCTAGTTCTGACAAGCATGATGATTGGTATTGTTATCATCCATATAGGAGGAGTGATAGGGGATAATTTCCAGATGAGTTTAAGAAAGAAAGGCCACCAACATTTGAAGGAGAGTTGAAGCAATCGTAGGATGCAAAGGCATGGTTTTTTGGTAGGAAGAAGTTCTTCAGTTTGCATGATTATTCAAAGAACATGAAATCCATAGTAACTACATCCAATCTAAAAGGTAAAGCAGACATTTGGTGGGAAGATGTGAGGAATGTCATAGGTATACAAGAGGAGTACTTGATTTGGAATGAGTTTGAGAGGCTATTCAAATGGAAGTACCTATCAGAGAGATACTTTGATCACAGGGAAAACGAATTCTATGAACTAAATATGGGATCTATAATAGATGATGGCTACACTAGAAAGTTCTTAAAGCTACTAAGGTATGTGCCTTACCTCAAGGAGGAGAAGGCCAAAATTTAGAGATACACTAGTGGATTACTGATGGCATTCAAGGATAGAATTGAGTTCGATGAGCCTATATCCTTAGAGGAGGTCATCCAAAAGCTAAAGAATTGTTATGAACAATCGAAGCGTAGATTTGAGACTAATCCAAGCTGGAAAGGAAATGAAAATAACAAAGGAAAATGGGACAAGAAGCGAGTAAGTCCATGGGATTCAGGTAATAAAGAGAATGTAGTGCCATATAAGAAACTCAATGCATCTGACAGAGGAAAGGGACATCGATATAAGGAGCAAAATATGGAGCACGTGAAGTGTTGGACTGGTGGAGGAGTTCATCACAGGAGAGACTTTCCATAGTATCAAGGTGGTAGGCCTAAGATATATAGTGCATAGGAGGCACAGATTGTTTAGGATGTTGGTCAGAGCATTCCTCATATTTATGCGGCATTGGATAACAAATAAGCAGACCATGAGGCATCTATCATTGAGATGGACAGTAAGCTTTCTGATCAATTTATTCTAGTTTGATTGACCTGGATATAATTATAGCTATGTTAGTCCTGACTTGGTGGATAAGTGTGGTTTGAGTAAGGAATTGTATGTAGAATCTTGGTTAGTGCAGTTGGCTATAGGTACAAAGAAGCAAGTTCGTCATTGGGTAAGAGCTTATGCATTTGATTTGAATGGTATACCTATTGTAGAACATTTGAATGTATTACCATTGGGATCATACAATATGTTGTTGGGCATGGAGTGGTTGTGCCTTCATAGAACCAAAGTGGATTGTTATGACAAGGCCATTAAGTGCTTCGATGATAATGGGGAACCAAGAGTCTTATAGGGTAAGAAGAAACCCACATCAGTTAGGATGGTGATAGCTATGCAAGCAAAGCGTTATTGTGTTCATTGCTGACATATTGGTATATTCTAAAAATGAGGAAGAGCATGTCGAGCATTTAGCAGTAGTGTTGAGGTTATTGAGAGAGCATCAGATGTATGCTAAGCTCAATAAGTGTGGCTATTTTAGACTTAGGTACATTACTTGGGACATGTTGTCTCCAAGGAGGCAATTGCAGTAGATCCAAAAAAGATAAGGGTCATCATGGAGTGCGTAGCTCCCAGGAATGTGGATGAGGTGAGATATGTAATGGGGTTGGCAGGTTATTACAAGAGGTTCATCGGGAAATTCTCATAGATCTCTTATCCTATTACATCATTGTTGAGAAAATGTAAAAAGTTTGAATGGACAGAGGAGTGTGAGGCTAGTTTTGAGCAGCTAAAGCAGTTGTTGACACATGA
This sequence comes from Pinus taeda, assembly GCA_000404065.3. NCBI lineage: Eukaryota > Viridiplantae > Streptophyta > Pinopsida > Pinales > Pinaceae > Pinus > Pinus taeda. The sequence goes on along the minus strand of APFE031600585.1, from coordinate 64,203 downwards.
ACCAGTGTTAAAGGTTGCAGATCCAGACAAAGAGTTTGTAGTGTTGGAATTTCTAAGTGTAACCTATTCGAGATTATTCCTGTACTATCTGATTTATTTGTTCCTACTTGTTCAATTACTTAACAAGTTATTTACCATGTAAATACCGAAAATAAATACAAGTACAATATCAAAACATACAGATCATCAGCTGAAACTAAAAAAGGACACTAGTGGCACTGTTGTTTTTGGACTATTATCCCTGGAAAAACCCAATGTGGGAAAAACGGTGCAACTATTCAGAGGGTTTTATTATTATAAAGTTTCATAATACAACCTGGGTGCCAGAAATGGCTCGCCCAACAGAGAATGCCCTCTGCAGTAGTACCTTTGAGTCAGAGACAGATATTCTAGATAAATCACAGGATGAATGATCCCACCGCAACAATGCATCTTTTTCTTCTCTGCGTCACTTTGATAGGGACTGCATCACCCTATCCAGCTCTCCAGCTTTCGGTCTGTCCCATAAAAAATCTCCCAGCACTGCCTCTAGGACCTGCATCAGCCTCTCTTTCCTGGCATCAGCCTCTCTAGCCCATTGTTAGCCTCTTTGGGCTTTGCATCAGCCTATGGAGCCTCTGCATCTCATAGGCTAGCCCTCTCTGGCTCCGCGCAGCTCCTGGTTGCCTCTGCATGGCCTCTGACTACCTCTGTGTGGCCTCTAGTTGGCTCCACGTCAACCTCTCCTAGCTTCTGCGTTGATCCTCCTAGTACTAACTCTGCCTCTCTCCTATGTATTCACTACCCCTCAGCTGCAACTCAATCACTCACTCAATTTCCTCATAAAACCTTGCCCCAGAAAATCGAGTTCTTGATCCCTCTTGATGTGTTCTCCAACTGACCCTCAAGCCTCCTCTTATACTTTTCTTGTTGGTCCATCAATGGCCAAGATTAAATATTTAATCAATGGCTAAGATTATATTTGGCTTGATGCATGATTTGTGGACCCTTCTAACACAAATTTATATTAATACCCATTAATATTTTATTTTTCCTAAGTTTAGACTTAGGAACTCCATTAAAAATATTGATTATTTTAATATCTCCCAAACTGTTTAAAATCTATCAAAACCATTTCTGGGTCTTGGATATCTCATGTGCTATAGCCTCTCCACCAATTTTCATGGCTATATCACATTTCATGCTACCTGAAATAAACACTCCCTCTTAGCAAGGACTATGGTATAGTAATACTCCTCACTAAGTATCACCCTGATCATCCAACATCGGTCCCTGTGCTAATGCTAGGCTTCCCTACCGAACATCCTTTTCACTAATGCATCATGAAATGCTACCCATGGCCCTTCCACTACCACTGCTTCATCTGTACGACATCTCCCTCTGCATTTGTGTTGTTGCTCATGGCCTTGAAACTGCCACTGCTGCATCTGCACTGCATCCCCTCTCATCATGCTACATCATGTTTCCCATAGTACTGCCACTGCTAACTGCTACATTGCAACTTAGTTACTAAGAAGTAAGTAACTGATCCTCCCAAATTTGACATCTTTGTCAAGCTAGAGACTCTCTCGATACTAAATCTCCCTCTACTGCTAACGAGTGCTTCCTCTACTGACCTCTGCGCTACTGCAACAACTCCATGCATCTTACACTATTGGCTCATGTTGTTTTGGGTCTCCTACACTGTAGCACTCTCTGTCTCTCCATCCACATCCATCTCCACTGACATCTGCCAATCCAGCTACTCCTCTTCGGCCCTCCCGTAGCAAGGTATAATCCAAGAGGTTGGGTACCTCAAGGATCCTACCCCTCATCGTTTGTAGTCCATCTAACTATAGCTGATTGTCTTCACACTTCCTCTCAAGTGGTGCATGAGCACTCATGGAATAGTTGTCATTTGCCTCCACTTATTTCTCCGCCCTAGCTGGTGCTGCCTTAGTCTCAAAGGCCTCTCCCTTGCTATTCTTCCTCGGACATCGGTTCGCATAGTGACCCAGTTCCCCACAATGGAAGAATTTTCCCTTCGAGAGGTCCTTCTTCTTCCATTTATCCTGCTTTCCTGCATATGCTAGAGCAGCATCCTCCTCTTCCTCCTTCTTGATTCTGACCCCCTTACTGCTACTCCCCACCTTGGTTAGTCATCAGATCTCTTCTTGATGAAGAGCCGCCCACAGTGCCTCCCAATCTAGAAGATTCGACTTGCCCAGTAAACTCTTGAAAAATACCTCCCAACCCTCTTAGACTAGTGCAGTCCTCACCAACATATCCTCATCCAGCATGGCCCCTATGGAAGTCAGCTAGTCCCGGATCTCCATCAATCACCTGAGAAATACATCTATCTACTCTCCCCTCTACATCTGGTATGACCACAACTGATTTTCAAGAATCATCTTCCTCTGCACGGAAGTATGTTGATACAACTTCTTGAGGGCATCCCACATCTCATTTTTCGTATTCTTCTCAGAAATATGTGGTACCACATGATCCTTGACCCCGTCAAGGATGATGCACTTAGCCTTGGCCATTGCCTCCTCATACTTCTCATTTTCAGTTGGGTCAACCGATATCACTACCATTTTCAAGGCGAAGTGCTTGATGCAATACCTGTCTAGAATGGACAAGATCTTGGCCTTCCAGACTACAAAGTTGGAAGCTTTATCCAGTCTATCATGATTTGTCAGCCCATTCATTGCCATTTCAATAATCCTCTTTCAACTCTTCTGAGTCTCTCTACTTTCCTCCTGGAAATACTCTGATTGAATCCTATTAAGTCTCTTAACTTCCCGTCTAGAATTTCTTGGTTTGACTCCCTCTGAGTCTCGATTTCCCTTTTGGAAACCCCTCTTCCAATGTCGAGATGCCCCACTCCAATCGTTTGTGAAACTACACCACTGATCTGGATTCCTTAGCTAGAAATCCTCAAAGCAACTCCCTCCTCCTTGGTCTTGCCCTGTTAGGTATTGTTCTAACCATAGTACCCCACTAGCTTCACTCCAAAAATTACCCATAGCCTCCTATGCCCCACCAATCTGAAGGTCTGAGCCTCTAAGCTCTGTACAATCTCGGCACTAGCAAAACCTACACCTCCTAGCCATAATGTCAATCCTTCCTGACTGAGAAAGATGACTGTGAACTATGTAGGTCAGGTCAGCTTCTCTTTACTTCTACACTGATCCTCCTCCTGGCCCGAGTTGATGATGTAAGCCCTCTGCATCACCTGTTCCTCATTGCTTTCTACTAGGAACAACTTCTATCACTCAGTACAATTGTTTCTGTTGCTACTGCTCTACTCGACTAATGCTTTCAGTTATCTGGTGATATGCAACCACGCTCTAATACCATTTTGGAATTTCTAAGTGTAACATGTTAGAAATTCTTCTTGTACTATCTCATTTATTTGTTCCTACTTATTCAAATACTTAACAAGCTATTTACCATGTAAATATTGAAAATAAATACAAGTACAATATCAACACATATAGATCATCAACTGAAAGTAAACAAGCACACAAGTGACACTGTTGTTTTTGGACTAATGCCCCTGGAAAAACCAAATGCAGGAACATCGGTGTAGCTATTCAGAGGGTTTTATTATTTTGTAGTTTCATAATACAACTTGGGTGCCAGAAATGGCTCACCCAATAGAGAATGCCCTCAGCAGTAGTACTTCTCAATCGGAGACAAATATTTCGGCTAAATCACCAGATGAATGATCCCACAGCAAAAATGTAGCTTTTGCTACTCTCTGTCACTCTCATAGGAACTGCGTCACACTATTTGGCTCTCTAGCTTTTACTCTGTCCCACAAAAAATCTCCTGGCGCTGACTCTAGGCCCTGCGTCAGCCTCTCTGGCCTATCATTAGCCTCTCTGGCCTAGCATTAGCCTCTCTAGCCCAGCATCAGCCTCTCTGGGCTCTGCATCAGCCTCTAGAGCCTCTGCATCTCACACATCGGTCCTCTCTGGCTCTACGCAGCTCCTGGCTGCCTTTGCGTGGCCTTTGGCTACCTCCACATAGCCTCTAGCTAGCTCTACATCAACCTCTCCTGGCTTTTGCACTAATCCTCCCAGTACTAACTATACCTCTCTACTATGTATTCACTTCCCCTCAGTTGTAACCCAAATCATTCACTCAATTTCCTTAGCAAACCCTGCCCCAAAAAATCGAGTTCTTGATCTCTCTCGGTGTGTTCTCCAACTGACCCTCAAGCCTCCTCTTATACTTCTCTCGTTGGTCCATCAATGGCCGAGATTAAATATCTAATCAATGACTAAGATTATATTTGGCTTGATCCATGAATTTTGGACCCTTATAGCACTCTTTTATATTAATACCCATTAATATTTTATTTTTGCTAAGTTTAGACTTAGGAACTCCATTAAAAATATTAATTATTTTAATATCTCCCAAACTATTTAGAATTTGTCCAAACAATTTCTGGGTCTTGGGGATCTCATGTTTTATAGCCTCTCCACCAATTTTCATGGCTAGAGCATGTCTGATGCAATCCCAAATCGACATGTAGTGCGCACAAATTCTTGCAAGAAGGGACTTGGTGGAGTCCTTGTGCAAGATGGATAGGTGGTAAGCTATGAGTCACGAAATCTAAATGAGCACAAGAAGAACTACCCCACACATGATATTGAGTTGAAAGTGATCATACATGCATTGAAGATGTTGAGACACTACCTTTTGGGCAAGAAATTTATGTTTATGAGTGATCACAGTGTGTTACGGTATCTATTTGACCAACCGAACCTAAATAGTAGGCATGCTTGGTGGTTGGCCACGATAAGTGAGTTCGATTTCAAGATCATATATATCAAAGGTAAAGAGAACAGGGTGGCAGATGCTCTTAGCAAGTAGGTACAAGTAAATCACTTAGCATTTATGAGTTCGTATGGGACAGACTTACAGGATAGGATCGTGTAGGAAGGTCAACAGGATGTCAGGTATATGGAGATTATGCACAGGTTGCAGCAGAGTACTAGTACAAGTACAGGTGGTAGTATAGGTATAGCTACATGTGGTGGTACAAGTATAAGTAGATGTGGTGGTACAGGTGCAGGCACACAGGATGTGGACTATTCCCTTACAGTGGATGGATTGGTTAGATTCAAAGATAAGAAATATGTGCCAAATAGTAGTGGGCTCAAGAATGTGATCTTGAGGGAGTTTCATGTGAAACCATATCCAGGTCACCCAGGTTATATGAAGACAGTAACAAAAGTGAAGATATTTTATTATTGGACGAATCTCAAGAGGGATGTAGCAGAGATTGTGGCTAGGTTTTTTTATTTTCAACGTGTCAAGGAAAAGTGTAAACTTTCAGATGGACTGCTACAACCGATTGCGATTCCAGAATGGAAATGGGAGGTAATTTCCATGGACTTCATCACAGGTTTTCTAAGGATAGTGAGACAGCATGATTCCATCATGATTATTTTGGATAGGTTGACAAATTTTTCACACTTCATTCCAGTGAAGTCTACATTATCAGCTAGCGATGTGGCATAGATATTCATAAGATATGTGGTTAGATTGCATGGAGTTCCACAAAATATTGTGTTAGATAGGGTTGTGAAGTTCACTTCCAAGTTTTGGAAGGAGTTATTGGCAGGTTTGGGCAAAAAGTTGGCCTTCAGTATAACTTATCATCCACAGACAGATGGAAAGACAGAGAGGGTGAACAGGATATTGGAGGACATGTTGAGGATGTATGTGATGCATCAACAATGAAAGTGGGAAGAGTACCTTCCATTGGTAGAGTTCGATTACAACAATGGATATCAAGCATCTTTGAAGATGATTTCATTTGAGGCATTGTATGGGCGAAGTTGCATACTCCTATCAATTGGAGTGATCCAGTTAACAGGGTGTTGATTGGACCAGACATGTTGGCAAACATGAAACAAGAAATTCAAGTAATGAAGAATAATCTAAAGGAAGCACAAGATAGATAGAAGAGCTATGCAGATCAGAACAGGTTGTCCAAGGATTTCTAGGTTGGGGTATAGGTGTACTTGTGCATCAAACCGAGGAATATCTCCTTGTGGATTGGATCATGTGCCAAGTTGGAACCACAATTCTATGGACCCTTTAGTATCATTGAGAGGATTGGGCTAGTAGCCTGTCGACTTGCACTTCCTCCGACGGTGAAAGTCCATGATTTTTTCCATGTTTCATTACTTAAGAAGTATGTTAAAGATATTGATCATGTGATTGACTAGTTTGTATTACAGGTGGAACCAGAAGGAGAATTCCATCCGGAGCCTTAGTGTATATTGTAGAAAAAAGTGCTCATGCTCCAGAACCAAGCAATCGAGCAATTTAAGGTGCAATGGAAGCACTTTGGGCCCAATGAAGCTACATGGGAGATGACAGATCATATGCGAGCTATGTATCCTTCCTTGTTTGTTGGTTAAGGAAAAGCAATTTTGGTATGGTGTCTTAGTATATATTTTGATGATGCTTAGTACATTTCCATATGTATACAGATGTAAATACCGCCATGAGCTATGTTATAAATCTCCAATAAGAGGTATGGGTGTCATATCATTATAATATTATGCTATTATTTTTTCATGTTGGTTTAATTCTCAACAGGTTGATCATTGTAAATACTGCACCGAGCTAAGTTATAAAGGTCCATCAGTAGTATGTTTTTCTTACAACAATTTTGTGGTTATAGGTGTTGTTGAACACTTAGGGCAGTTTTCCCCCAAGGGGGAGGGTTCTGTAACAACCTTGGTTAAAATTCCATGTAATAAAAGTTAATAAAGGAAAAAATAATAGCCATAGTTGATAGGACACTTATTCCAAGCTGAATGTTCGACAAGACATCCTAGTGTGGGTGTTCATTTGGTTATTAATGGCTAAGGAAATTAGCAAAGGCAATGGAAAAGGAAAAATTGCATTTTTGGCACATTTATTTACGAAAATAATTGAAATTAGGAGAAAAAAGAGGTGAAAGGTCACAAGTTGCATGTGAGGAGGAAAATGAAGGAAAATAATAGGAAATGAAGAAAATAGAGACCTCATTCATAAAAAGGCTTTTTAGGATCAGTTGGTAACTTTTTTTCAGTTCAGTTTTGGATCTCTCTCATACTCTTGGATACTTAGAGATTTATTGGAGCACTCTTGAAGGGTGTGGCATACTTTGGATTTTGGAGCAAGAAAGAAAAGGAATATCTGGCAAGCATAAGAGGACATTAGGATCAACAGCTACAGTGGATTTTGCTTACAAGTACCAAGTTGCATGTATGTTTTCCACACTAGTTTTGGCATGCATGGCATATGCATGTGGTTGGTTTGTAGTAATATGTCATTGGCATGTAGGATGGTCGAGATTGATAGTGGATTGCCTAGCCTTTCCATTTCCTGGATAGCCATGGAGATTGTGGGTTCATTTCATTATTTTTGTTTTGGTTGGTTCTCATGTTTCCTTAGCTTGGATTGAGTTACTAGTTCCTGGAGCCTTGGTTGGACAAATCATCTAGAGCCTTGTAACAACTTGTGTTGAGTTACTAGTCCCATAGCCTTTGTTGGAAAAATGCTCTGGAGCACTTGGTGGGTTGAGTTACTAGTCCTGGAGCCTTCGTTGGACAAACGCTCTAGAGCTCGGTAAAAGTTGTGGGTTGAGTTACTAGTCCTGGAGCCTTGGTTGGAACAAACATTCTAGAGCCCTGGAAGGATTGGATAGAAATCGATCTGAAGATGGTTTTGTGATGTCCAACAGTGAGGTGGAATCACTATTTGATGGGTTGAGGTGGATGGCCTCTAGAAGCCCTTGATGGTTTTGGATTGATGTGTTCTATGAGATCCCAAATCATCCTTGGAATATGGCATGGGGGTGAATGGTTAAAGAGATATTTGGCTCAACCATTATACGGTTGGGTGGAATGTGGAAGTCCCATCTTGGGTTTGTATTTTTCATCATCAATATGAGTTTATTTCTCGTTTTATTTCTATGAGTATTATACTAGTTTATTGAGAGGAGTTTTCGGCAAAAATCACATCGAAATTCGATGTGATTTTCACCAAAAACTCCTATCAATAAACTGGTTATAGATCACAGAAGCCTAAATTCATTAATAGTATTATACTAGTTAATATGTGGATCATATGGCTGGGATTTCCTTGGTATTTCTATTGTTATTGTTTTGGTTATGTATAAGTGTCATGATAGTAGCTATGTATGGCTCTCATCTTGTTTTTACTTGTAAGTGAATGAACAATGTATCTATGACCTAATGGATGAAGTGGCAACCAATTTCTTGAGGCATAAATGTCTCTTAGTGATTCTTAATTAAGTATGAGACCCCTATGCTCATATATGTTATTTACACATGTATATTACATATTCATGATATGTTTGACAAAATTCCTATCATGGCTAGTAGGGGTCTAGTCAAAGGTCCTATTCAATTGATTGTATTAGTATTGTCATTTCTCTATTATTTTACTATTCTGAAGATGTCATTCAATTCTCAGCAGTGACCTGGGCTATGGGCCTGAAAACATGGTTCAAATCCCAGGGATGCTGGCACCACACTAAGAAAAATAGTCCCTAGACACTAGCTTGCAAGCCTATTAGAGTGTCTAGAGGTCCCTGAATACTGGCATTCCCATAGCATGAGTGATTCCAAAGGTCAAGTGGTCCAAAATATAAGTGGGACCCAGGGGCTGGTTGGCAGAAAGGTTGGATTGGTTCCTGAGGGTCCTATTCCTGATGTTGAAAGTCTGTATGGTGTGTTTCCGTCGATTCCACTTCCTTAACATAACTTAGGAGTTCAAATCATATCATAGTTGCCTCTCATCGCATGTTTACCTTAGTTAGCTAGTTTTTGGGGTAGATGTGGGAGGAGGGTGTTACAATGAGCCAAAACATTGAACTCTTCAATGTATATCACCTTTTAATAATGTGGTAGAATATTTAATAATGTCGTTGGATAGAGTGACATTTATCAGCGAGAGTTGGTGGGCCTTATAGATTTTAAGCCTAGATGACTTCATCTAATAATTCAACCAAATTTTTAATTTTTTTGCATATTTAATGATGAATATAGATATTTTAGGAATGAAAGGTGAAAATAAATTAAACCTATAAATTTATTGTGCAAATATATAGATTTCTTGTGAAATATTTTAAAAGAAAAAGTGCCAATACCATTGATATTGGGTAAGATTTTCAAGACATTATTTTTATATATATATAAAAGCAGGTTGCAGAACAAAAATTCTCTGTGGGATGGATCTTGCACACAACCTAAAACCCTCTCCTTGTCTTTGTTTCAATTGTTGTAGCGAGATGGTTTCTCGGGGAGAATGGGTTGAATGTCTAGTTTCTACCTAAGTTTTCTTATGTTCCAATTTGTAGATTTCATTAGAAAAGTGAGTCTTTTTTTTCCCTAGTGTAAATAAATACTTATTAGGTTTTGAAGGTAGTAGGTGTATGTTCAATCCACACATAAATGAAAAGGATACCAAATCTAAGGAGGGTAGTGTTTAGCTTTTGATGTGAAATGATAGACTTTATAAGAGGATTATGAGAAACTATAGCCTTTATAAGAGGATTATGAGCACCTTGTAAATGAGCTAAATAATCATACCTAACCACAGTAATTCCTGGAATTCACATCAACTGCATGTTCCAATAGCAAGGTTTATATATAACAGCAGATGCAACAGCTATAAATTCTATGGGAGACACATATAACAACAAATTCATTAAATGATTGGATGCAACAATTCTGGAGACAAGATATAAATTATAAGTCAATTTTCTACATCACGGGCTAGGGTTGGCTTGGTTTCTTGTTCAAAACCAATAAGAATGCAACCAAAATTGTTAGAATGAACTCTGTTTCGATCATATTTTTTTCAAGGCTTGGTTGCTTCGTTTATGGTGGCTTAGCCAATGCCAATAAGCGAAAAAACTCCAAGACCGTTGAATGGTTGAATGTGTAAACTCAACTCTCTCTTTGTGCAGGGATGGATATCCTTAGTCTATTAGTATTTCAAAATCAACTCCAAAGTCATTTAATGGTTGAATGTGTAAACTCAGTTCTCTCCTTATTTTATTAGTAAACCAACACTCAACCATAGGGTACACATTCAACTTACATAAAAACACAAAACCAGAGATTAAAAGTGCAGAGAATCAAAACAGATACTAATGCATTTTTTATCAATTGTCTTGGATTTGGTATTGGCATTTTCAAATTGGCTTCAAAATGACAATAGATTCTTGCACTAAACATCCAAAAATATTAATATATTTCTAGCCTTGTACTTGAGATGCACAGGTGTTGTGGCTTAAAGAAGGGTGTGGTTGAGCAACTTTATTTTTTTAATGAAACATTCTAAAAAGGCCAATGGTAAAATGATTTTTTCTTATACCATTGTGAAAGTTGTGTGAAAGAAATCCATGTCTACCATAGATAAATCAATTTCCAAGGGGTGTCTCTATGTTTCGGTGAGCATGCATGAATAACATATTATATGACTGGAAAATCACATTGCAAGCATATCTTCTTCTACGTTGATTATTATTTGTACAAAGTTCCCCTTCTAAATATTTGAATCTGTCGCGATAATAATGTGCACGACAAATGAGAATATAGACATGTTATTAGAAAAAAGATGTAATTTAAATTGAAATAATTATGATGCATTACATTATTATTGAAAAAAAAGGGTCAGTTACAATGCACATGATTCATTCAAACAAGAAAGTAAGCGAAACAATCAACCCCTTTATTTTTGCATGTCTGCAATCAACCCCTTTTGGTTGCATTGGTTGAATTGGTATTACATGAACTCACCAAACTCATCACACTAGAGGGATTTTAAGGCCTTTTTCACCTATGTCCTTCAGTTGTTGTTGATATTTAAGTCCAATGTTGTTGTGGTAGCTTCTTGCTACATATGCAACTCAAGTGACAATGTTGTTGTATCTTCCTACTACTACTGCAACCAAACCCTCATCAAGAAGGTCATACAACTGTCCATGTCTTGCACTTTTCCAAACCTACTACTACATATGTACACTTGCATTATGCCATGCTTATGGACACTGCTACACTCACCATGCATTGAAGTAATCAAATGGCTAGTAAGTCTCGAAATGTGAAAAAGTTGGATAATAGTATGATGTTATTGATGAAGGTGGAAAAAACCTTCACCAAGGTTGTCTTTCGAGAAAAGGATCCCTCAAATTAGTCAAACTTGAGACAGCACAAGTGCTAAGAAAAGAGGTAAGACAATTGAGTCCTAACAAGATAATGTTGTTTGGGATACTTATAGAGGAATCAACCATAGAGGAACCAACTCAGAAAGCTGCTTAAGTTTCCTTATCTAGAATTGAATCTTTGGATATAAATATGCTACAAAGTAATACAAATTGTATTGTGTAGAATAATTTCATTCCTTATATGAGCATAAAAATAATTTATTCAATATTTTAGCATAAATTTTTTATTGATAAATCTAATACAAAGAGAATTAAAAATAAATAAATAACTTGTCTAACATTTTTAGGATTACAGAGCCAAATAATTTTCAATAAAATATATTGAAATTTAAATTAATTTAATCAAATCTCGACAAAATCCTGAAAATTTAAAAATTGAACATTCAATTATTTTAGAAATAATATCTCAAAATGAATTCATAAGTGTATCAAAATTTAAAATAAATAAATTAAGCATTTTAAAAACAAATTGGGCAAGAAAATGAAAATTAAACTTGAAGATCAACCAAAAAATATGCCCAAAACAATTAGAAATCACTCACTACTTTAATTAATTTTATGTTCCCCAAATCCATTATAAAGTGTTATGGAAACGGAAAGTACTGGAAATTCCATACTTGAAGATTTTTAAATTTTCTCGTAAATGAAGGGCATAACCATTGTGATCATTTTCACAGACTGTATGGTCTGTAGGTTTTAACCCCGTATAGAAATTTCCTGCATACAAATTCTAAAACACAAAAAATAAACAATGCGAGAGCATAACACATAAAACAAATATACACAGAGATTTTCCCCTGGATCCCAAAACTGGCACTACCAGCTTGATTTTTCATTATGTTCCTTTCAATGTTACAATACATATTTATACATGCCAAAGCATCCAATATCATGGACCAAAAACCATCATGTCCAAAACCATGGACCGAAAACCATCGCGTCCAAAACCATGTGCGAAAATCATGCACAAAACCATAGGTGGGTCCGGCCAACCTAACATATGGTCCAAAAAAAAAAATATCCGAGACACTACTCCGGACCCCATAGAGTGGCGTTACCCGCACCACTCAAACCCCCTGTGACCCCCCTGCTACGCAATCGGCACAATGAAGGGGGGGCTCTGACCCCCTCTAACCCCTCAGATAATTATGTGGGATAGTTTTGGAAAGAATATAACACAACCCAACATTGTCCCACTTGTTGTTTTCTTTCCACAGGGGGCCACAAGAGAGCTTAGTCATTTATCTAGCCCTACAACGCCCATTATTTCTCTACACCAAGATAACTTCTTAGAGCTCAAAAATTTTGTCAATGCATCTACAGTATTCTTCTAAGTGTCCACTTTTACCAAAAACACCTTTTTGCCTTCTATCGTATCCCTCACAAAGTGATACTAAACATCAATGTGCTTTGTCTTTGAATGATATGTAGGGTTCTTTGCCAAAAAAATTGCTCTTTGGCTATCACATTCTATCCTTATAGCTCCCTGTGCTAACCCCATACTTGAACACAATCTCTGCAACCAAATTGCTTCCTTGCTTGCATGAGTGGCTACCATGTATTCTACCTCTGTACTTGATAGTGCCACTAAAGATTGTTTCTTACTCATCCAAATGATTACACCTCCAAATAGGTTAAACACATACCCACATTTAGATCTTCCCTTATCCAGATCTCCAGCCCAGTCTGCATCAACAAAGCCACGAATATCCAACACTCTATCCAATCCTAGTCTTCCTTAGTAGCACAAACCATAATCACTAGTGCCACGCAAATACCTGAAAACCCGCTTCACTGCTGTCCAATTCACCTTTCCTAGTTTTGACATAAACCTGCTCAATACTCCCACTGCATGTGCAATCTCGGGTCTAGTACAGACCATTGCATACATCAGGCTACCAACTACACTTGCATATGGAACAGGGGACATGTCCTCTTCCTCTTCTTGTGTCTTGGGACACTGTTCAATAGATAACTTTACACCTACAGGAATAGGAACCTTCACTGGTTTACTATCCTGCATATTAAACCTTTGCAGTATTGTCTCGACATACTTCCTATGGTTTAATCACAACTTCATTTTTTCCCGGTGTCTTTTAATTTCCATGCTCAAAATATAGTTTGCAGCACCAAGATCTTTCATGTCAAATTTGGAGGACAATTGGGTCTTAAAATCCTAGATAATTTCTTTGTCATTTCCAACCAGCAACATATCATCCACATACAAGACTAGATAAATAACATGGTCACCAATTAATTTAAAATACACATAGTGATCTTCTTTGCTTCTGGTGAAGCCAAGTCCCCATATAAATGTATCCAATTTCTGATACCACTTCCTTGCTGACTGTTTTAACCCATACAGAGACTTCTTTAACTTGCATACCAGTTCTTTCTTACCCTTCACTGAAAAAACTTCAGGTTGCTTCATGTAGATCTCCTCTTCGAGACCCCCATGAAGAAATGTTGTCTTCACATCCATCTGTTCTACCTCAAAATCAAAAGCAGTAGCAACAGATAATAATAATCTAATAGAAGTTACCTTGGCAACAGGAAAAAAAATATCACCAAAATCAATACCCGACACCTGGGAATAACCTTTTTCTACCAACCAAGCTTTGTATTTCTCCACCTTTACTTTTTCATTTGTCTTCTTCTTGAACACCCATTTACTGCCGATGGATTTCCTTCTAGGCAGCAACTCCAGCAGATCCCAAGCCTCATTTTTGTGTAAAGATGGCATTTCATCAACCTTGGCCTCTTTCCAGAGTCTTCCATCCTTTGAATCTACTGCTTCCTTCACAGTTCTGGGATCATCATTAGTAATAGATAAAGCAAAATTTGAACAGAAAGCAGATGGACTATACCTTTTTGGTTGCCATCTTTCTCAAGCTGATCTTCTCACGCCCGGAGTTTGTGGCTCTTCATCTTCTGATTTCGCATCTGCTGTAGAGTCTGATTCTTCCTCCTTTAGCTCAAACTCTATCTTCTCAAGTTCCTTTGGTTGGACTTCATGTTTAATAACATCTTTCACCTCTTTGAACACCACATCTCAGCTCTACACAACCTTTCTTGTTACTAGGTTCCAAAACTTATAACCCTTTAAACCATCCTTATACCCAATAAAGATGCACTTTTCAGATTTACTATCCAACTTTGTTCTTTTCTCCTTTGGAACATGTACATATGAATCACATCCAAATATCCTCAGATGTGAAAGAGAGGGTTTCTTACCACCCCATACCTCTTGTGGAGTCTTATCCCCAATGCTGATGAAGGTGACCTATTGATGGGGTAATATGCAGTCTCCACCGCCTCTACCCGGAATTCTTGTCCTAACCCGACACCATTGAGCATGCTTCATTCCCTTTCCATCAATGTCTTTTTCATTCTTTCTGCAACTCCATTTTGTTGACGTGTATATGGAGTATTTTTCTGTCGTGCTATACCACACTTCTTACAGAATTCTTCAAATTCCTTACTATAAAACTCTCCACCATTATCTATCCTCAGCACATTTATCTTCTTCTCTGTCTCGTTTTCCACTAGAGCCTTAAATTCTTTAAACTTGTCAAAGACTTCAAATTTATTCTTAAGGAAATATATCCATGTATCTTTGAGAAGTCATCTTCAAATGATACATAGTACACAGACTTACCCAGTGATGGAACCTTCATAGGTCCAAACACATCACTGTGCACAAGCTCTAATATCTCTTTCGCCCTCTTACCATCAGAGGGGAAACTCACCTGATTCTACTTCGCATATACATAATTTTCACAGAAATCAAAATCCAGAGAGCTATTACTCATACCTTCTACCATACCTTTACCATGAAGTATTTGAAGGCCCTTCTCTCCAATATGTCCAAGCCTTTGATTCCATAGCATGGTATTCTCTCTAGAGACCACTAAATTTTCTGCTCCACTTTCAGGAACCACAGAATTGTTGCACCCATCAACAACCGTGCTACCTTGAAGCTTGTACAGAGTTCCAATCCAAACTCCCCGCATCAATACCAATGCTCCCTGAACCATCTTGCAAGTATCCTTCTCGAACATTATTTTTACACCTACATCATCCAGCTTGCTTATAGAAGTCAAGTTTCTGGCCAATGCAGGAATATGCAGAACACCCGGAAGTGTTCTAACCCTTCAACCTTGCAACTTCAACTTTACTTTTCCGCGACGAATGATTCTAGCCTTCCTATCTTCCCCTAAGAAGACATCACCACCATCATATTTCTCATACTCGCAGAACCACTCTCTATGGGAAGTGAAGTGAAAGGATGCACCTGAGTCAATCAACCATGCCTCATGATCTACATGTGTACTTGAAGAAGCCAAGTACACATCCCCACCTTCATCTGAGGTGGATTTTGCCTCTGCAGAAGGAGCATCATCAGATCCCTTTCCTTTATCATGAGCTTTAGATTCATAGTCCCTTTTGCAATGCCCTTTTTTTCTGCATTTCCAGCACACCACCTTTACAGGTTTTCCTAGAGATTTAGATCTCCCTCTAGATTTAGATCTCCCACTCGATGACTTATTTTTGTTTCTGTTCTAGGCCCATCCTCATACAGACAAGGCATCACCATTCTGGCTCTCCATATTTTTCTGTCTCATATCCTCCGTCAGCAAGCATGAGACTATTTCATCAAACTACAAGGCAGTTGCATTGCTACCTATTGCAATAATCAGACTATCCCATGAATATCGTAGAGAACACAACAAACTAATGCGCTTATCTTCATCTGAAATTTTAATATCAACAAATGCTAACTAACTTACCACAGTATTAAATGTGTTCAGATGCTTTGTCACCGAGTCTCCATACTTCATCCTTAGGTTATTTTCTGCAGGAACAGTTTATTCACCAGAGACTTAGATTTGTACAAAATCCCTAACTTATCCCACAAATCCTTCACCGTAGCTTCCCCTGGTACATTCAGCAATACTGAATCTGAGACACATAATCGTATTATGCTATTTTCCTTCTGATCCAACTTCTTCCATTCTTCATCGACCACTCCTGTTGGTTTAGTACTTGGATCTACCACGATCCATTGATCTTTATCCACCAATATATCCTCCATCTTGAGTTTTGACAACTCAAAACTACGACCATTAAATTTATCGATCTCTATCTTTCCACTGCTCGCCATCTTCTTTCACCACCAGAATCGATCTCACAAATCTCCCACTGAACAGGGTCTACCAAAGGCCCAAGCGAAACCCCTAACAACAAAGGCGTCCCCTTGAAGCCAAAATAACTCTAATACCAAATGTAGGTCTTAACCCCGTACAGAAATTTCCTCCATACGAATTCTAAAACACGAAAAATAAACAATGCGAGAGCATAACACATAAAACACATATACACAAATATTTTCCCCTCGCTCCCAAAACCGGGACTACTAGCTTGATTTTTCATTATGTTCCTTTCAATTTTACAATACATATTTATACATGCTGAAACATCCAATACCATGGACCGAAAACCATCATGTCCAAAACCATGGACCAAAAACCATCGCATCCAAAACCATGTGTGAAAAACATGCACAAAACCATAGGTGGGTCCGCCCAACCTAACAAAGGGTCCAAAACCATAGAGTGGGGTTACCTGCACCCCCCAAACCCCCTATGACCCCCCTGCTACGCAATCCCAGATAACTACGTGGGCTAGTCGTGGAAAGAATATAACACAACCCAACATGATTGCATTCTCTTTCTTGTTGTGGGGATCTCGCTGATGATACATCTAAAGAAGTAAATATGCTTTCAATATTGTTGGAGTAACTGTTATCATGAACAATGGTGGACCCATTGTCGCTTTCCTAGGAGGAATTTTTTTCATCGCTTCATCTAAAATTCCAAAATTTAATAGGAATTCAATTCAAGGAATTAGAAATATGTAAATTGTTTCTTAGTGAAATCAAATCAATTCAAGGAATCAAAAATCTGTAAACTGTTTCTTAGTAAAATCAAATCAATTCAAGGAATCAATCCTCTAAAAATTCCATATTGGGAAAATTAACTCGAATGCATATAATTCAAATCAGTAACAAATACATAAGTTCCTATAACTATATAGCATTTTGTCTTGGAGAAAGAGAAGTTGTAATATGAGATATATCGCAAGGTATGCAACAGAAACCAGGGGTTCACCAGACGCAGAGAAACCAAAAGAATTTCTAATTTCGATAAACACCCTGCATAGAGGGAAGTAACACCTCTTTATGATTTGGATATATGCCTTATAACTTTTGGAGTTTCCTTAAGCTAGTGCCTATAGAGCTACCGACATAAAGCATATATGAAGCTTTATTTCTCTTCTTGATCTCGAACAACTTACCTTACCTTCGTTGGTGGTGGATCAATTGCCTATGCCTTCACTTATAATCCTGACATCTGCCCAGATGATTGCTATGATGATTGTATTCCCTATCCTATAGGACAACACCTTACCTTGCCTTCCCTGGTGGTGGATCAACTACCTCTTCCTTCACTTATAATCCCGACATTGGCCCAAGCGCTTGCTTTGATGATTGTATTCCCTATCCTATAGGAGGCATAATAGGACTTGAGCAACCTAATTAACGAAGTCAGTTTGATAGGGCGGTGGTTAGCAAGATGTTAGAAAATTTTATGGGGTAGAGGAGAGGATTATAGCTCATAATTCAATTGCAGCAAGGTAAGTCTTATGAGAATTCAATTGCATCGAGGTAAGTCTTATGTTGCAGCAAGGATATCGCAACTACAAAGAGGCTTAAATAATACACAAGAGATAACTCACGACAAAACAAAATAGAAACAAAAGGTTGGGGTAAATTTACTCATGAAGGTTTAAGACCACATCCCAACATAACATGCTTTGTATTATATTTCAAAACATAGGAAAATACATTCACGTGATAAATGGAGGCTCCAACTCCAAGTGAAAAACACAAAAGACTTACTGCGATTTACACATCACTAGGGTTGTGGAGTAAATGTATGTAAAACTCAATAAAATTTGTTTTCACATGCCCACCAATATTTCCTCCATGATTTTGTCCTCACTACTTCACATACTTTCACCCTCTCTCACTCTTTAACTTGCCCAAAATTACAAATGACTTTTACATCCATATTTATCTCAACATACAAATATAACCTTAATACATGACAGAGAAAATAATTAATATGCAACATGGGCGATTTTACATAGTAATTAGTTTTTCTAAACTTGCAGGTGTTGTGGAGTGTGGGCAACAGTTGTGGAGTGAATTCTTGCCCATATTTATTTACCAACTTCATTAAGTGCCTTAACTTTTCTGCTGTGTTGCGAAATGGTCAGCGTTGTACTTGTGCTCTAACTTCAGCCCTTTCACCTGCAAATAAAATCGCAATCGCGTAGTAGTTGACTAGGAAAGCATGGTGTTTGTCAGTATGTTTAAGGCAGTGGTTGAAATTAATATTTCCAACACCCCCCCCCCCCCCCCCCCCCCCCCTTAATCACAACTGCCCCCATTGACAATTCCCAAACAATCTTTGAGATAAACAAAAATTTCACGTGCCAATGGCTTCATGAAAATATTAGCGAATAGTTCCTGTGACCTGCAGTGTTTCAACAAAATTTCATTATTGTTAATTAACTCTATAATAAAATGATATTTAGCATCAATATGCTTGGTCCTCTTGTGAAAGACATAATTCTTTGACAATGTAATTGCGGATGTGTTGTCACAGAAAATAGTTGTCATTCCCTCTTGGTCGTGGCGAAGATTCCTCAACATCTTCTAATCCAAACTACCTGACACGTTGTTGTTGTTACGACGACATATTCATCTTCTACTATTGACAATGATACTATTTGCTACTTCTTGGAGGTCCATGAAACAGCTCTAGAACCCAAATGAGAAACATATCTCGACGTGTTCTTTCTGCCATCGACACTTCACGCTTCAAAACCCAAATGAAAAACATATCTCGACGTGCTCTTTCTGTCACTGACACTTCCTTCCTAATCATTGCTAGTGCAACCAACCAGCCTAAAATCATTTGTTGCAGCGTACAAAATGCCATATTTTTTTTGTCTCATTGACATACCTTAGAATCCTTTTCACTGCTTGCCAATGTGTTTCCTTGGGTGTCTCCATGAACCTCGACACCAAAATCACTTCATACATTATATCTATCCTAGTGGTGGTTAAATACATCATGTTGCCTATCATGCTTTTGTATAATGTTGAATTGACATTGCTACTGCAATCTTCTTTTCTCAACTTCAACCCCATGACAGTTGGAGTTGGTGCGGGCTTGCTATTTTGCATATTAAACCTCTCCAAAATGTCTGCCACATCCTTTACTTGAGAAATAAAAATGCCATTTTCTGTTTGCTTCACTTCTATGCCCAAAAAGTACCTTAACAACCCCAAGTCAATCATTTAAAATTCATTCTTTATGACTTTTTTGAAATCAGTGATGAGGAAATCATCACTTCCCATAAAAATCAAATCATCTACATATAAGACTACAATAAGAATCTTACCATCACTATCTTTGATGTAGAGAGTGGGCTCATTGTCACATTTGTTGAAAACATTGTCCAACAAGTAGGCATCTACCCTGTTGTACCATGAACGCGGTGCTTGCTTCAGCCCATAAAGAGCTTTCCTCAATCGATACACTTTGTCTTCTTGGCCTTCTACCTCATAACCAGGCGGTTGCACAACATACACTTCCTGTTTCAGCACTCCATTCAAGAATGTTGATTTTACGTCCATTTGATTCAGTTTCCATTTATGTTGGGCGACAATCGGCACAACTGTGCACACTGTTTCCATCCAAGCAACTGGTGCAAATGTCTCTGCATAATCTCTTCCATGTTGCTACTTGTATCCTTTGACAACGAGCCTCGCTTTATGACTTTCAATCTTGCCATTGACATTGCTCTTGGTCTTATAGACCCACTTCACTCCAATGACTTCTTTTCATTGCGGGAGGTTCACTAACTCCCATGTATCATTATTTTATGTTGCTTCTATTTCTTCCTCCATTATCGCAACCCATTTTTCTTCTTTGACTACGTCCTCAAAATGGATTGGGTCATCTACATGACAAAACAATGCAAATAAGGAATTCAGACTAGTGCTACCATCAAATTCATCTTGCTCATAAATTTCATTTAAATTTCTGAATTTTGGTCTTCGTGTGTTTGCTCAAGATGGGCTTGACATGTCACTTAGTGTTGTTCTTTGAAACGTGATTGGAGAAGCACTTTTTTGACTGCATGACATTGTCCTATTATTGGTTAACGGTGTTGCTTGCTGCCTGCTTTGTTGCACTTGAATAGGAGTAGAGGGAGTCAATGTTGAGGAATTTCTTGTTGCTGTAAATTCCTCTTTGTCCTCATGTGGTATACATGCTTTCACATTGTCTGTCTTCTCTAAACTTCCATCCCATGCTTCCTCTTCTATGAATTGCACATCTCTACTGATTATGACCTTCTTGGTTGATGGATTGTAAAGCTTGTATGCTTTGGATTCATCACTATATCCAACAAATATGCATTTCTCCCCCTTGCTATTCAACTTCTTCCTCAACTCATCCAGGACATGTGCATATGCCACACATCCGAAAACTCTCATGTGAGTGATGCTAAGCTTTCTCCCACTCCATGTCTCTTCAAGAACCACGTTTTGAACACTTTTGGTTGGACATTTATTCAAGATATATGATGAACAAGTGACAACTTTAACCCAATAATCATTTGGAAAATGCTTTGTCTTCAACATACTCCTTGCCATTTCCATAATTTTCCTATTCTTCCTTTCCACTACACCATTTTGTTGAGGTGTATATCTTGTTGTAAATTGCTTGTGAATTCCATGCTCCCTACAAAATTGAAGGAAGTCATTTGAGATGTATTCGCCACCTCTATCAGTCTTGAAGACTTTGATATAGTGTCCACTTTACTTCTGAAGAAGAGCCTTGTATTGTTGAAAGCACTCAAACACTTCACTTTAAATTTTAGGAGGTAGACCCATGTCTTCCTTGTGTAGTCATCTATGAAGGTCAATACATAGTGGCTGCCACCAATTGATGGTATCTGCATTGGTCCACATAAATCTAAATGGACAATTTCCAAAGGTGCCTTTTCCCTTACTGAACTTGCTGCTGGAAATGTCTCTCTATGTTGCTTGCCCAAGATACATCCTTCACATAGGTTGTCCAATTTTTCTATGAGTGGAAATCCCTTCACCATGGCTTTCCCTATGCAACAAATTCAAACCTCCAAAGTTGAGATGTCCAAATCTCAAATGCCATAACCAATTTTCATCTTTTACCTTTGCTTGAAAGTTTACTTGTGTGACAGCTACATCTTTTCTTACATCTTCTTGTGAGTTCATTAATAGTTGTGCTTGTGCACCTTCTTTTAAAGCTGATCTTATTTTTAGGGGAAACATTTTATTGTTTTTTATATGAACCTTTGCAATCAGTTGTCTTCTTGGAGTCCTATCCAAAATTGTGCACAGATCGGTTTTGAAAGACATTGTAGCCCTTTTGCATGAGTTGTCCAATGCTTATGAGGTTATGTTTCAAACCGGGGACAAAGTAAACATCTGAGAAGTACTTCTTCTCCCCCTTATTTGTTAGGATATTAACTCTTCCTTTGTTAGGATATCAGTTCCTAATGTCACTTCAGATTTCACACTTTCATCTAGATTGGAAAACAATCCTATCTTCCCTGACATGTGGTTGCTACACCCAGAATCTAGATACCATATATCACTTTGTTTTTCTTGTGCTACATTACAAGCTAAAAGCATGTTATCATGTTCTGATTTTCTTTTGTGAAATTACACTTGGTTTGTTACTAATGGCATATTGCTTCTTTCTAAATTCATTTGCATAATGACCATAATTCTTACAGTAATGACATTGAACTTGAGATTTATAATACCTCTGACCTTGTGTTTGATTTTGGCTTGGGCCTTGACTTTGATTTTGATTGTTGCCCCTTCCACTGGAGCTTGAAGGGTTTCTTCGTCCACCTCTGTGCGAGCTTATTCCTGTTCCTCTAGCATATGATCTTCCTCTACCTCTAACGTGACCAAATGAAACTTGTGTCTTGAAGACATGCTCCAATGAGGAGCTTGTTGCTCTAATCAGTCTATTTTCATGAGAAATCAGTGATGCGTGAAGCTCATCCACTCAGAAATGTGAGAGATCCTTTGCCTATTCTATGGCCACAACAATGGCATCAAACCTTGCTGGCAGGCTTCTCAAAACTTTCTCAAATATTCTGCTTTCCTCAAGTGTCTCACCATGGGACCTCATTTGAGTAACCAATCCAATTACATGTGCAAAAAATGAGTCTACATTCTTAGACTCTTTCATACAAAGTGTTTCAAACTCTGTTCTCAACATTTCTAGTTTTGTTGTCTTGAATTTTGCCATGCCATGGTAGGCTGTCTGGAGGGTGTCCCATGCTTGCTTGGACTTCGTTGTCGCTGCAACCCTTGGGAAAATACTTTCATGGACTGCTTGGAAAATATAGAAGAGGGATTTTGCATCCTTCTTCTTGTTGTCCCTCAATAAATCCCTTTCTGCTTGAAACAAGGCATTGTATGCTGTTGCACTTGCTGGTTCTTGGAAACCAAATCCCAAATGTCTTGAAATGAAAACAGGGCCTTCACTGTAATAGCCCAATAATCATAATTTTTGCCATTAAATTGAGGTATCTAAGGATTAGTCAATCTTGTGCTTGATGTTGCCATTTCTGAGCGTAAAAGAATCTTTCTGCCTGCTACTAAATATGTTAAAAAATAATTTTCCCTCAAAACAATTTTATCTGCTAGTTAAAAAACAATTTTTTTACACTAACAAATTTTAACCCACTCTCATACCATGTTAGAAAATTTTACACAGCAGAGGAGAGGAGTCTAGCTCAAAATTCAATTGCGGCAAGGTAAGTATTATGAGAAATCAGTTGTGTGGAGGTATGTCTTATGTTGCAGCAAGGATATCGCAACTACACAGAGGCTTAAATACTACATAGGAAATAACTCACATTCATGTGAAAAATGGAGGTTGCACCTCCAAGTGAAAAACACAAAAGACATATTGTGATTTACCCATCAGTGGGGTTGCGGAGTAAATGTCTATAAAACTCCTGGTATCACCTGCCCACCAATATTTCCTCCACGATTTTCTCCTCGTTAACTCAGAGACTTTGACCCTCTCTCACTCTCTAACTTTCCCAACATTAAAAATGACTTTTACATCCATTTTTGTCTCAACATACAAATTTGACATTATTACATGACAGGAAATAATTAATATGCAACATGGGCGATTTTACATAGTAATTGGTTTTTCTGAACTTGCAGGTGTTGTGGAGTGTGGGCAACAATTGCAGAGTGAATGTTTGCCCATATTTATTTACCAACTTCATTAAGTGCCTAAACTTTTCTGATGTGTTGTGGAAATTAATACGCAACATGGACAATTTTACATAGTAATTGGTTTTTCTGAACTTGCACGTGTTGTGGAGTGTGGGAAACAATTGCGGAGTGAATGTTTGACCATATTTATTTACCAACTTCATTAAGTGCCTAAACTTTTCTGATGTGTTGTGGAATGGTTAGCGTTGTACTCGTGCTCTGACTTCAGTGCTTTCACCTGCAAACAAAATCGCAACTGTGTAGTAGTTGACTGGGCAAGCATAGTGTTTGTCAGTGTTTTTAAGGCACAAGAAACCAACCTAATGAAATAGTGGAGTTGAGGCTTTTTGGGTTTCCTTACCTAGTGGTAAAGCGTACTGCCTGTCTGTTGGTTACTTCTTCACGAACATATACATGAGGCTATGTTTTCTTGCTAGACGTTAGCATTGCTCATAGTCCTCGGGAATTCACAGTGAGGCGCGTGTAAACCATGCGGACATTGTAAGTGACAAAAGTGTTTTGTCGAACCAAAATTATAAACTATGACCTTCATGTGCCACGTGGACCCCACATGAAAGCCACGCTCTTTACTACTCTGTTGCCCAAAACAATCATGCAAGACATGGAGGATGTCAAGTGATTACTTGGAGTCTTCGTTCAACTTGATTAACTTGATTTTGATCCTACCTTGCTATTGAAATTTCCTCAATGCCTTGCAATTAAAATTATTATTTAGTCCTCTATATACTCTATTTAACATTCAAAAATAACACATTGTATTTTGCACTCTAAAAAAAATTTAAGCTTGAAGAAATTTTGATCTTTCTCAACTCATATTAGATCCGTGCTTAAAATCAATCTGTATTAGTATTATAATATTTAATAGAAAATAAAAAACTTCATACAAATCAGTAATTAAGATAAATCGATGCTGACATTATAATATTTAATAAAACATAAAATACTTCACGCACAAGACTTTCTCTTTCTCGACGGCAATGGCCACTTTAAGTGGTTGATGAATGTGATCACGTGTATTATAATATTTAATGGAAAATAAAAAACTTCCGCAGAGGACTTTCCGATGGCAACGACAGACGGGATAGACATCCAATCTTCTGAAGACAAATAACTTATATGGAAACAAATAAATAACTAATGATTACTATTTTAAAATTTGAGAATTTGTAATATCTATTTTAAAATGTATATTATAATATTTAATGGAAAATTAAAAACTTCGCATAGGACTTTCCCGATGCCAATGAGTGGTTAATGAAATGTGATCATTTGGGAGGTCAATGAAATCCGATGACATCGAATCTTGTGAGGGTCGAGAGACAGATATTGAATATTCAATCCTTCCCAACGAGAGACGGGATAGACATCCAATCTTCTGATTACAAATAACTTATATGGAGATTGTTAGAATTAATGCTTAATTAGTTCTGTAATTAGCTGACAAAGTAGTCAGCAGATTTTGTGTTCTCTGCAAAAATAAAGCCTTAGGGATTGAAGCAGCAGATTGTTAGCAGCAGATTGTTAGGGATTAAAGCAACAGATTGTTAGGGTTGTTAGTGCTGCTAGAAATTAGTGGTAATTGCAGTAGAATTATTCCACAGTTGATTTTAGTATTAGTTTTACTATTTAGTCATGTAGTTAGCAGTTGAATTTGATATATGAAAGTTACAGCATTTTGTTTTGGCTCACACATTAGTCTTTTAATTGTTTTATCTATATTTTTTATGTATTGTTCTTCATAGAACTATTAGCTTCTTAATGTGCTTGAAATAATTCATTTAATATTCAACAGAGACAAATAAATAACTAATGATTACTATTTTAAAATTTGAGAATTTGTAATATCTATTTTAAAATTTAGATTATAATATTTAATGGAAAATTAAAAACTTCTTTCCCGATGCCAATGAGTGGTTAATGAAATATGATCACTTGGGAGGTCAATGAAATCCGATGACATCGAATGTCGTGAGGGGCGAGAGACATAGACATCGAATCTTCTGAAGCACAAAAGACAAATTTAAGGATCTGAAGCTCGACTCTCTTTGAAGACATCGAATCTTCTGAAGCACAAAAGACAAATTTAAGGATCTGAAGCTCAACTCTCTTTGAAGCTGATACATAAATGGACATAGTTGGAGTGAATAAATGTACGAGGGGAGATGTAGAGATAGTTGCAGGTATTAAACTAATGTCCAGGAAATTGTGATGTAAAGGTTTTGTTTCTAGTGAATAATAAGTCAAGGTAGTTTAAAGCGATAATATGGAGAATTGAGAACGTGGAAGGAAGATCTAGAAGTTTCGAAGCGGGTTATTTTTGTGTTTGGCCTGGCCGTAGAAGTCATTTTACATTTGATTTTTCAGAATTTTTGTAATCCAAACCATTCGGTACCTCTGGTAATCTAGTGGCGCATTTGTTAAAATGGCCACGCCTTCGTCTTCTTCTTTGTCATCCCATATTTCCATTACTACCACACTGAGTCGACTTCAATATCGAACTCTCAACGACGCCTATGTCAACACACGACACATTCCACGTTTCTGAAGCAGTGCCACCAAACAGAGAAGCATCTACGTCCTACGAACGGGTACGCACATAATTTTAAGTTTATTTCTATTTTATGCATAGTTACTTCAATTCGACTTCTTAATGTTTTTGATTATGCAGGTGGTTCAAGCAAGATCATTGCTAGTGTTGGCCAAGACTCAGCTTCCCTTTCCAATCACTCTCATAGAAACAAGACTGGTACGCTTATGTTGGTGCATTGTGTAGAAAATAAATTATATATTTTCAACATCGTCCCAAGTGATTAATTTCACTAATTTCATTTTTTTTCCATTTTTAATTTGTCTTTGGATACCTTCAGATTCGCTTTCTGCTCGTACACTAGCCAAACGAGAATTCCCTCCAGGATTTTGGAAGGATGATATTATTGATGCAATGATATCATCTAACAAGGTTGGTATTCTCAGTGGTTGTTCGTTAGAGGTTTTGTTTGTAAGCTATTATGGTTGACACTTCAACTTGTAAGAATCATAGGCAATCCTTTTCTAAAATATTTTGGTTGACCTTCTTAAATTTTAGCAGGCAGTAGCGGACGAGAAGCGCATGGATACATTAATAGCTGAGATTAAGAGTATGTTTAGAGGTATGGGCGATGGGGAAACGAATCCGTCTGCGTATGACACTGCTTGGGTCGCAAGGATTCCAGCAGTTGATGGCTCTGGCCACCCTCACTTTCCTCAAACACTCCGATGGATTCTTCAGAATCAGTCCAAAGATGGCTCTTGGGGCGAAGAAGACCATTTCTCAACATATGACAGAGTACTCGCTACTCTTGCGTGTATTATTACTCTCACCGTATGGCGCACTGGCGAGACACAAGTTGCTAAAGGTTTGAAAGATTAATTTATTTAATAAACACAAGTTGGGAAAGGTTTGAAAGTTTAATTTATTTAATGATAAATTAATGGTGTATTGTCTGGTGTAAAAATGTATGCATGTTTCCATACACCATATATAAATATCTTGCAGGCATTGAATTCCTCAAGAAACATGGTGGAATGATGGAGGATGAAGCGGACAATCAGCTGCCAAGTGGATTTGAAATTGTCTTTCCTGCTATGCTAAATGAAGCAAAACAGTTATGCTTGGATCTGCCTTATGAGCTGCCATTCGTTAAACAAATGATTGAGAAGCGGGAGGCTACGCTTAAAAGGTTGATCAAACTATAATCCTGATGCTCTTTTGTCAAGCTTAACGCCATTATGTAAGATTTTGAGAAACAGTGATCTAGATTTGCAAAACAATAAACAAGCTTGCAAGAGAAGGAAGGAAGCAAGCAAGAATTGAAAAAAGAATGAAAATCCATTGATTCTACCATATTGGTTTAGAATATATACATAAAAGCAACTAAGTTAAGCTTAGTTGTGCATGCAATAACTAAAGCTAACTAAAGCTTGTACATGCAATCACTAAAGCTAATCTAGGTGCATGTACACTTAACACATTTAGTCTAAGTGCATGTACACCAACACCCCCCCTTAAGCATAACTTAGGTGAGTGTGATGCAAAATGAATGAGTCCCGGCAACGCGGCCATTTTAGGTACCCATATACAATGCATAAAAATGAGGAAAGAGGGAAAACCCAGTGGGAAGAAAACCCCCCTCAAAAATATAATGTAAAAATAGAAAAATTCGTGGCGTGCCCGGAATCGAACGTTCGGCAACGACGTTGATTACCGGCGGCCCCACGTAAAAAAAAGTTGTGCCCAGTGCGGATACTCGGCAACGATCGCATGCTTGGAGTGCTTTCTAAGCATGTCAACGGTCGCGTGCTTGGAGTGCCTGCACAGAAACACCGTCTCTAGATGGATGTCAGCTACCCTCGTATAGACGCATCGGTTAGCCGAGGCCTCTGACAAACCACATGGCTTCGAGCGCAAGTCCTCAACATTAAGGTTCAGAGCCTGTACTATCCTTGCAGAAAGAAGAACTGTCGAGCAAGCTGGCTTCTGCTTGACAGCATGACCATTATCCATCCTGCGCGGCAGAAAAACTCCAGTGCCTCCGGATTCCCGTCCGGGTCCGTTAGAACCGAGAAAAACTGCCCTCATTCCCGAACCACCAGCAATCTGCTGACCAGGAGGACATGCTGAGTGGATGCGGCCTGCTGGCTTAGTATGCCCGCATCTTTTCTACCCCTACTGGGCCTGTATTGCTTGAATTCTTCCCTGTATCGCCATCGATTGCTTCGCCTGAAAGTCCGTAACATTTTGACTCCACTAAAATTGAGGTTCCCCTCCTCCAGGAGCTATGGAGAAGCCCTCTACATCCCAATGGATCACCTGCTGCTCGCATTCCTTGTGGAGATACAGCAGCGCCGCGGAGAGCCCCTTGGCGATCTTGTACCGGCTGGGCCAGTCGAGCACGAAGCCCTTCTTGTGGCACAACATCTTGCTCAGCGACCGGTTCATCAAGTAATCATAGAGGACCAGGATTTCGCCTTTCTCGGTGCAGCAGCCCTGGAGCTGCACCAGATACTGTTCAATATCGTCATCTGGAGCGTGGGGAATGACAAGCAGAGAGAAGAAACCGTCAGACGATGTGTGCATCTTCTCCTCCCAAGCATAAGCCACGTACCCATCCTTAAGCTGTGCATGGCTCAGAGTGGATTTGACCCTTGAATATCTCGATTCTTGAAGGGCGAGGCAACCTTCCAGTGTGGAATCGACCAAAGCGACGACATAATTAGGGTCGCTGAGTGCTCTGAGCATGTACTGCTGCTTCTTGGGAGCGCCATCGTCAGGCGTGACGCAGGCCTGCAGCTCGGCCGTGAGGCCGCGCCCCCGCCGGACTCGAACCTGGACCAGTGTTTCGTGCTTACGATAAAACTTATGCAGCTCCTTCTGCAGCCCGCTCTTGCCGTTCTTGAAAGGCGCGGAAAGAGTGCCACCATTCCTGATCCGGAGTTCCTCCACCACGTCTCCAGTTTGAAGCATGTTGTCATTTGCAGGCGCAGTAACAACCAAGCTCATGCCCATCACATACTCGTGGACTCCACCGCCCTTATCGCGCAGTCCACTCCCCTGGGCTGCCGTGCTAATGATGCCTGCCATGGAAATAAAATCCCAGCCGGTTGTTAGAAAACGCAAGTTGTTCCGCAAATCGTTAGGCTGAGCGTTCGCATGCAGAGCCAGCGTTTCGCCGGCGCCACGGCTGGATTCTCCGGTCGTGTTGCTTGCTGGCCAGAAGAGCGGCAAACGCCGTGGGCCGCCATTTAAGGCACGAGAAGAAAGAAGCTGCTGCTGCAGTTCCTTGATATAATCAATAGCATCCCCTAATATTGAGGCCCTGTCCATCTTGGTGATCTTGGGAGCCAATGCACGTAAAGCATAAAGCCTTTCGTTGAGCTTTTTCTTCCGCTTGCGTTCAGCTACCAAGTTCTTGGAGAGATGTCTTCCGCCAGATCGGCCCGCAGCTTTCTGGTCATCGTCGACCTCCATTTGATTGGTGCAGTCTGAAGAGTCTGCTCGTGAGATCTCTTGCTTGACATCTTTATCCTGAACCTCTTTTAACAAACCACTCGTATGAGGGGATTCAGTGAGGCCATGCCCGCGAGGTAGTGAATTGTTCCTCATCGGTAAGCCTTCCTGTTGAATGTCTTGCAGAGAAACTTGATCGATATGCATGGTGGGTGGCTTTTCCGCATGATTAATGGAATCAACAAATCCTTCATAGAAGTCGTTCTTCTACTTAATTTGTGGATCAGATCCATGCATCATATAAGCATGCATGGACATGGATGGCTCCATAGCTAAGAGTGCTTGTGGATCTTCCTCAAACAGAGACTCATCGTCATCAAACGGAGAGTCATCGTCATCAGAATGCTGGTCTGAAGTTTCATCTGCATACTCATCAATGAGTGGTGATGGAAACTTGGTAACAAGTTTATCTATTGGTGCATGCGAAATATCTTCGTCAAACTTTACACTCCTTTCTTCATTTGCATGCAAAGAATCAACTTTACTATGACCAAGAGAAAAGAGAAAATATTGCCATATTTCATCCTGTTTTCCAAACAATCCTTCCAAAATTTTCCATACCTCATTTGGAGTTGAACATGATTCAACATGAAATAGCAGTTCCGGAGAAATAGATAAACATAGGATGCTGAAGGCCTCGTCTATGCGATTGAAATATCTTGATTTCTCTATTGCCGATGTTGGTTCAACTTCCGTGTCCATGGTTATTCGAAATAAGCCTCTACTTCTGAGATGAAGTTGAATCTTTGGCTTCCATTCGAAATATTTATATGGAGTGAGAATTGCCGATTTTGGAAACTCCAATTGAGACTCCATTCTTTGTTGTTGCTTCAATCTTTTCAACCTGCAAATAAAATTGCTTGTGCACTGATTACAAATCTCTGTGCTCTGATACCATGTAAGATTTTGAGAAACAGTGATCTAGATTTGCAAAACAATAAACAAGCTTGCAAGAGAAGGAAGGAAGCAAGCAAGAATTGAAAAAAGAATGAAAATCCATTGATTCTACCATATTGGTTTAGAATATATACATAAAAGCAACTAAGTTAAGCTTAGTTGTGCATGCAATAACTAAAGCTAACTAAAGCTTGTACATGCAATCACTAAAGCTAATCTAGTTGCATGTACACTTAACACATTTAGTCTAAGTGCATGTACACCAACACATTATCAATTACCCTTACCGTCGTGGTGGTGTGTGAATCAGGATTTCCACTTATGTTCTCTGTACCGCTCCAACTATTTTCTTGTATCATTTGGAAGGCCTGCAAGAAATAGTAGAGTGGCACAAAATCATCAAACATCAATCCAAGGATGGATCATTCCTCGGCTCGCCGGCTTCTACAGCCGCTGTATTCATGCGTACACGGAACACCAAGTGCTTGGAATTCTTGAACTTAGTCTTAATGAAATTCGGAAACCATGGTATCAACATAACAATTTGATTTTACCGAGGCATTTTTTTTGTGACAAAAATTAAATTGAAGATTACCAGCTGAAAATTTGTAATTGTAGTGCCGTGTCACTATCCCCTCGATCTGATGGAACGTCTGTGGGCGGTCGATACTGTTGAACGGCTAGGGATCGATCGCCATTTCGCAAAGGAGATCAAGGACGCATTGGCTTATGTTTACAGGTATCATGCCTTTTTATAATTCACTTGCTGATCACTTTATTGATGGCCGAATTTTCTTATCTCAGAGATTGATGGGCAGCCATTGGGACGAAAGAGGCATTGGATGTGGAAGAGAGAATCCTGTCGCTGACATTGCTGTTACGTCCATGGGTCTTCGAATCTTGAGACTACACGGCTACAATGTATCCTCAGGTACTAAATGAAAATGTTGATGTAAAGAACTATATTTTGCCGGCAATAGCCATGTCCTTGAATTTTTTCAGGCCGTTGACTTCTGAAGCCAACTTTGTTGGCAGATGTTTTAAGAACTTTTAGACATGAGAATGGCGAGTTCTTCCGTTTCATGGGTCAAACAGAGAGAGGAGTAACAGACATGTTAAACCTCAATCGTTGCTCACACGTTGCATTTCCCAGAGAAACAGTCATGGAAGAAGCAAAACACTGTACCGAAAGGTATCTGTGGAACGCGTTGGAAGATGTGGATGCGTTAGGCAAATGGTGTCTAAAAAAGAACATTCGGGGAGAGGTATATAATATTATTGCCGCCTCTTTTAACATCTCAGTCTTGCTGCCACCTAAACCTCACATCAATGAGTGTGTGTATATATATATATGGGCAATTTTAATTGCAGGTGGAGTACGCCCTCAGAAATCCATGGCTTAGGAGTCTCCGAAGGCTTGAGGCCAGAAGCTACATTGAACATTACGGGGCAAACGATGTTTGGTTTGGTAAAACCATGCATATGTAAGATTGTAATATTTGTTTCCAATATAATACAGTTGAACCCAATATTGGTTATGGTATGCTAAATCGCAAACTATTTGTATTTTAATGTTTAATTGACTGGAGCAGGATGCCATATATTAACAACAGCAAATACTTGGAACTGGCCAAACTGGACTTCAATAATGTGCAGTCTATACACCAAAAGGAGCTTCGCGAGCTTCGAAGGTGCTACTTTGCTATTTATTTTTTACTTTTTTTGGTTTAAATTCAGTGTTTCAATCAATTAAACCTCTTAAAACGTACTTAGGGTTTCTTTTGGATTCAATGTTTCTTTTATTCATGTAATTCTATCTTACGTACTGAAAGCTAAGCTAGTGTATATTGCATTGTTAAAAGGTGGTGGAAATCATCAGGTTTCGCAGAGCTCAATTTTACACGCGACCGTGTGGCTGAAATATTTTTCTCAATCGCGTCTTCTGTGTTTGAACCAGAGCTGGCTACGTGTAGAGCAGTTTATACGAAATCTACCATCTGCGCTGTCATTTTAGATGACCTATATGATGCGCATGGATCTGTAGAAGACATCAAGCTCTTCAATGAAGCAGTTAAAAGGTGGAGATTTAATTTCTAATTTGGATCTGAGAATAGATGAAATGAAAAAGATTCTACGATTATTGTCGCTCCTAAACACATGCCTATTCTTCGTCTTTGCTTTAGATGGGATCACTCTCTGTTAGACCGAATGGCAGAGCACATCAAAACATGCTTCCTGGGTCTTTACGATTTGGTTAATGAAATAGCAGAAGAAGGGCGCAAGAGACAGGGTCATGATGTGCTAGGCTACATTCGATATTTAGTATGTAAATTAAACTTAATT
Source organism: Pinus taeda (assembly GCA_000404065.3). Lineage (NCBI taxonomy): Eukaryota > Viridiplantae > Streptophyta > Pinopsida > Pinales > Pinaceae > Pinus > Pinus taeda. The sequence continues at coordinate 31,209 of APFE031600585.1, read as the reverse complement.
ACAAGTGTTCGATATTAAAGGAGCTTTTCAGTTTCCACAAAAATACGATTAAATACTGATTACGGACTTAAATTGGTCATATGATATATGTCAGTGGGAGATCCTGCTTGAAGCATACACGAAAGAAGCAGAATGGTCGGAAGCTGAATATGTGTCGTCCTTCCATGAATACATAGAGACAGCTAGTATCACACTCGGCCTGGTAACTATCGTTCCGATTAGTGTTATTTTCACTGGAGAGGTTCTTACAGATCACATACTCTCCCAAATTGATTATCGATCCAAATTTGCATATCTCATGGGGTTGACAGGTCGCTTGATAAACGATCTCAAAACTTACTAGGCAAGTTACTCAATCTCTTATACTCAAATATTATATTATCGATGTCCTTAGGCGCTTGTAATTTATTTGAACGGTTGGTTGCAAATTATGTGCAGGTTGAGAGAGCTAAAGGGGAGGTGGCTTCTGCCATGCAGTGTTACATGGAGGACCATCCCGAATTGTCAGAAAGAGGCTGTGGAATATGTTTATAGTCTCATGGAAAACGCCCTCGCAGATTTGAAGTGTGAATTTCTGAAGACAAAAGAGGTGCCGGTCAAATGCAGAAGACTGGTTTTTGACAGTGCGAGATCAATGCAGTTGTTTTACAAGGAAGTAGACGGTTTGACACTTCCACAGGAAACGGAAATTAAAGAGCATGTCAAAAATATCCTCTTCGAACCAGTTGCGTAGAGTAAATTATTCCCTCTCATGTTCCGTTAACCGCGCAGTAACCCCCGCTTGCTCACGAGGTGTTATAATCATTTTATTTCCCTCCCTTTCGAATGCCAGTCATGCTGGCCAACCTGTTTTCGTTTTTCCCAATTCGTTAAGAATATTAAATCCCATTTTATGTTAAAAACTTGTTTATTAAACAAATTATTTGTAAATATTTGGGTGACGAACCATTTTTATAATTTCAGTCCAAAGTTGACCAGTTGTTTGTCGGGTGGATATTTGTAATTATTAACACAGAAAATCTAGGAGGTGTACATATTTTAAAACCAAAAATTCATTTTTATAATTGTAATCCAAAGTTGACCATTGGTTTATAACGTGGATATTTGTAATTATTAACACGGAAAATCTAGGAGGTGCACATATGCTAAAATAAAAAATAAATGTATAACGAATCTTTTCAATGTTAGACCAACTTAATTTTCAGTGTGAAACATGATGTGTTAAACCTTCACTAGTTTACTATCTTGCATATTAAACCTCTGCAGTATTGTCTCAACATAATTCCTATGGTTTAACCACAACTTCATTTTTTCCCGGTCTCTTTTAATTTCCATGCTCAAAATATAGTTTGCAGCACCAAGATATTTCATGTCAAATTTGGAGGACAATTGGGTCTTCAAATCCTAGATAATTTCTTTGTCATTTCCAACTAGCAACATATCATCCACATACAAGACTAGATAAATAACACGGTCACCAATTAATTTAAAATATACATAGAGATCTGCTTTGCTTCTGGTGAAGCCAAGTCCCCATATAAATGTATCAAATTTCTAATACCACATCCTTGCTGACTGTTTTAACCCATACAGAGACTTCTTTAACTTGCATACTAGTTCTTTCTTACCCTTCACTGCAAAACCTTCAGGTGCTTCATGTAGATCTCCTCTTCGATATCCCCATGAAGAAATGTTGTGTTCACATCCATCTATTCTACGTCAAAATCAAAAGCAGTAGCAACAGATAATAGTAATCTAATAGAAGTTACCTTGGCAACAGGAAAAAAAATATCACCAAAATCAATACCCGACACCTGGGAATAACCTTTTTCTACCAACCAAGCTTTGTATTTCTCCACCTTTACTTTTGCATTTGTCTACTTCTTGAACACCCATTTGCTGCCAATGGGTTTCCTTCTAGGACGCAACTCCAGCAGATCCCAAGCCTCATTTTTGTGTAAAGATGTCATTTCACCAACCTTGGCCTCTTTCTAGAGTCTTCCATCCTCTGAATCTACTGCTTCCTTCACAGTTCTGGGATCATCATTAGTAATAGATAAAGCAAAATTTGAACAGAAAGCAGATGGACTATACCTTTCTGGTTGCCATCTTTCTCAAGCTAATCTTATCACACCCGGAGTTTGTGGCTCTTCATCTTCTGATTTCGCGTCTGCTGTAAAGTCTGATTCTTCCTCCTTTAGCTCAAACTCTATCTTCTCAAGTTCCTTTGGTTGGAATTCATGTTTAATAACATCTTTCACCTCTTTGAACACCACATCTCGGCTGTACACAACCTTGCTTATTACTAGGTTCCAAAACTTATAACCCTTTAAACCATCCTTATACCCAATAAAGATGCACTTTTCGGATTTACTATCCAACTTTGTTCTTTTCTCCTTTGGAACATGTACATATGCATTACATCCAAATACCCTCAGATGTGAAAGAGAGGGTTTCTTACCACCCCATACCTCTTGTGGAGTCTTATCCCCCAATGTTGATGAAGGTGACGTGTTGACTAAGTAACATGCAGTCTCCACTGCCTCTGCCCGGAATTCTTGTCCTAACCCGACACCATTGAGCATGCTTCTTGCCCTTTCCATCAACATCTTGTTCATTCTTTCTGCAACTCCATTTTGTTGAGGTTTATATGGAGTAGTCTTTTGTCATGTTATACCACACTTCTTACAGAATTCTTAAAATTCCTTACTGTAAAACTCTCCACCATTATCTGTCCTCAGCACATTTATCATCTTCTCTGTCTCGTTTTCCACTAGAGCCTTAAATTCTTTAAACTTGTTAAAGACTTCAGATTTATTCTTAAGGAAATATATCCATGTATCTTTGAGAAGTCATCTTCAAATGATACATAGTACACAGACTTACCCAGTGATGTAACCTTCATAGGTCCAAACACATCACTGTGCACAAGCTCTAATATCTCTTTCGCCCTCTTACCACCAGAGGGGAAACTCACCCGATTCTGCTTCGCATATACACAATTTTCACAGAAATCAAAATCCAGAGAGCTATTACTCATACCTTCTACCATACCTTTACCATGAAGTATTCGAAGGCCCTTCTCTCCAATATGTCCAAGCCTTTGATGCCATAGCATGGTCTTCTCTCTAGAGACCAGTATATTTTCTGCTCCACTTTCAGGAACCACAGAACTGTTTCACCCATCAACAAACGTGCTACCTTACAGCTTGTACAGAGTTCCAATCCGAACTCCCCGCATCAATACCAGTGCTCCCCAAACCATCTTGCAAGTATCCTTCTCGAACATTATTTTTACACCTACATCATCCAACTTGCTTATAGAAGTCAGGTTTCTGGCCAATGTAAGAATATGCAGAACACCAGGAAGTGTTCTAACCCTTCAACCTTGCAACTTCAACTTTACTTTTCTGCGACGAACGATTCTAGCCTTCCTATCTTCCCCTAAGAAGACATCACCACCATCATATTTCTCATACTCGTAGAACCACTCTCTATGGGGAGTGAAGTGAAAGGATGCACCTGAGTCAAACAACCATGCCTCATGATCTACATGTGTACTTGAAGAAGCCAAGTACACATCCCCACCTTCATCTGAGGTGGATTTTTCCTCTGCAGAAGGAGCATCGTCAGATCCATTTCCTTTATCATGAGCTTTAGATTCATATTCCCTTTTCTAGTGCCCTTTTTTTCTGCATTTCTAGCACACCACCTTTATAGGTTTTCCTGGAGATTTAGATCTCCCACTCGATGACTTATTTTTGTTTGTTCTAGGCCCATCCACATACAGACAAGGCATCACCATTTTGGCTCTCCATATTTTTCCATCTCATATCCTCCGTTAGCAAGTATGAGACTATTTCATCAAACTACAAGGCAGTTGCATTGCTACCAATTGCAATAATTAGACTATCCCATGAATATAGTAGATAACACAACAAACTGATGCGCTTATCTTCATCTGAAATTTTAATATCAACAAATGCTAACTAACTTACCGCAGTATTAAATGTGTTCAGATGCTCTGTCACTGAGTCTCCATATTTCATCCTTAGGTTATTTTCTGCAGGAATAGTTTATTCACTAGAGACTTAGATTCGTACAAAGTCCCTAACTTATCCCACAAATCCTTCACCGTAGCTTCCCCTGATACATTCAACAATACTGAATCTGAGACACACAATCGTATTATGCTCTTTTCCTTCTGATCCAACTTCTTCCATTCTTCATCGAACACTCCTGTTGGTTTAGTACTTGGATCTACCATGATCCACTGATCTTTTTCCACAAATAGATCCTCCATATTGAGTTTCCACAACTTAAAACTCTGACCATTAAATTTATCAATCTCTATCTTTCCACTACTCTCCATCTTCTTTCACCACCAGAATCGATCTCACAAATCTCCCATTGAAGAGGGTCTACCACAGGCCCAAGTGAAACCCCTAACAACAAAGGCATCCCCTTGAAGCCAAAACAACTCTAATACCAAATGTAGGTTTTAACCCCGTACAGAAATTTCCTGCATACGAATTCTAAAACACGAAAAATAAACAATGCGAGAGCATAACACATAAAACACATATACATAGAGATTTTCCCCTCGTTCCCAAAACCAGGACTACCAGCTAGATTTTTCATTATGTTCCTTTCGATGTTACAATACGTATTTATACATGCCGAAGCATCCAATACCATGGAATGAAAACCATCACATCCAAAACCATGGACCAAAAACCCTCGCATCCAAAACCATGTGTGAAAATCATGCACAAAACCATAGGTGGGTCCGCCCAACCTAACAAAGGGCCCAAAACCATAGAGTGGGGTTACCTGCACCCCCCAAACCCCCTATGACCCCCCTGCTACGCAATCCCAGATAACTACGTGGGCTAGTCGTGGAAAGAATATAACACAACCCAACATGATTGCATTCTCTTTCTTGTTGTGGGGATCTCGCTGATGATACATCTAAAGAAGTAAATATGCTTTGAATATTGTTGGAGTAACTGTTATCATGAACAATGGTTGACCCATTGTCGCTTTCTTGGGAGGAATTTTTTTCATCGCTTCATCTAAAATTCCAAAATTTAATAGGAATTCAATTCAAGGAATTAGAAATCTGTAAATTGTTTCTTAGTGAAATCAAATCAATTCAAGGAATCAAAAATCTGTAAACTGTTTCTTAGTAAAATCAAATCAATTCAAGGAATCAATACTCTAAAAATTCCATATTGGGAAAATTAACTCGAATGCATATAATTCAAATCAGTAACAAATAAATAAGTTCTTATAACTATATAGCATTCTGTCTTGGAGAAAGAGAAGTTGTAACATGAGATATATCACAAGGTATGCAACAGAAACTAGGGGTTCACCGGAGGCAGAGAAGCCAAAATAATTTCTAATTTCGATAAACACCCTGCATAGAGGGAAGTAACACCTCTTTATGATTTGGAGATATGCCTTATAACTTTTGGAGTTTCCTTAAGCTAGTGCCTATAGAGCTACCGACATAAAGCGTATATGAAGCTTTATTTCTCTTCCTGATCTCGAACAACTTACCTTACCTTCGTTGGTGGTGGATCAACTGCCTCTGCCTTCACTTATAATCCCGGCATCGGCCCAGATGATTGCTATGATGATTGTATTCCCTATCCTATAGGAGAACTCCTTACCTTGCCTTCGCTAGTGGTGGATCAACTACCTCTTCTTCACTTACAATCCTAACATTGGCCCAAACGATTGCTTTGATGATTGTATTCCTTATCCTATAGGAGGCACAATAGGACTTGAGCAACCTAATTAACGAAGTCAGTTAGATAGGGCGGTGGTTAGCAAGATGTTAGAAAATTTTATGGGGTAGAGGAGAGGATTATAGCTCAGAATTCAATTGCAGCAAGGTAAGTCTTATGAGAATTCAATTGCATCGAGGTAAGTCTTATGTTGCGGCAGAGATATCGCAACTACAAAGAGGCTTAAATAATACACAGGAGGTAACTCACGACAAAACAAAATAGAAACAAAAGGTTGGGGTAAAGTTACTCATGAAGGTTTAAGACCACATCCCAACATAACATACTTTGTATTATATTTCAAAACATAGGAAAATACATTCACGTGATAAATGGAGGCTGCAACTCCAAGTGAAAAACATAAAAGACTTACTGCGATTTACACATCACTAGGGTTGCGGAGTAAATGTCTGTAAAACTCCATAAAATTTGTTTTCACATGCCCACCAATATTTCCTCCATGATTTTGTCCTCACTACTTCACATACTTTCACCCTCTCTCACTCTTTAACTTGCCCAAAATTACAAATGACTTTTACATCCATATTTATCTCAACATACAAATATAACCTTAATACATGACAGAGAAAATAATTAATATGCAAGATGGGCGATTTTACATAGTAATTGATTTTTCTAAACTTGCAGGTGTTGTGGAGTGTGGGCAACAGTTTTGGAGTGAATTCTTGCCCATATTTATTTACCAACTTCATTAAGTGCCTTAACTTTTCTGCTATGTTGCGAAATGGTCAGCATTGTACTTGTGCTCTAACTTCAGTCCTTTCACCTGCAAACAAAATCGCAATCGTGTAGTAGTTGACTAGGAAAGCATGGTGTTTGTCAGTATGTTTAAGGCAGTTGTTGACATTAATATTTCCAACACCCCCCCCCCCCACCCCCCCTTAATCACAACTGCCCCCATTGACAATTCCCAAACAATCTTTGAGATAAACAAAAATTTCACGTGCCAATGGCTTCATGAAAATATCAGCGAATTTTTCCTGTGACCTGCAGTGTTTCAACACAATTTCATTATTGTTAATTAACTCTATAATAAAATGATATTTAGCATCAATATGCTTGGTCCTCTTGTGAAATACATAATTCTTTGACAATGTAATTGCAAATGTGTTGTCGCAGAAAATAGTTGTCATTCCCTCTTGGTCGTGGCGAAGATTCCTCAACATCTTCTAATCCAAACTACCTGACACGTTCTTGTTACGAAAACATATTCATCTTCTAGTGTTGACAATGATACTATTTGCTCCTTCTTGGAGGCCCATGAAACAACTCTAGAACCCAAATGAGAAACATATCTCGACGTGCTCTTTCTGCCATCGACACTTCATGCTTGAGAACCCAAATGAAAAACATATCTCGACGTGCTCTTTCTGTCATTGACACTTCCTTCCTAATCATTGCTAGTGAAACCAACGAGCCTAAAATCATTCGTTGCAGCGTACAAAATGCCATATTTTTTTGTCTCATTGGCATACCTTAGAATCCTTTTCACTGCTTGCCAATGTGTTTCCTTGGGTGTCTCCATGAACCTCGACACCAGAATCACTTCATACATTATATGTGGCCTAGTGGTGGCTAAATACATCATGTTGCCTATCATGCTTTTTTATAATGTCGAATTGACATTGCTACTGCAATATTCTTTTCTCAAATTCAACCCCATGACAGTTGGAGTTGGTGCGGGCTTGCTATTTTGCATATTAAACCTCTCCAAAATGTCTGCCACATCCTTTACTTGAGAAATAAAAATTCCATTTTCTGTTTGCTTCACTTTTATGCCCAAAAAGTACCTTAACAACCCCAAGTCAATCATTTAAAATTCATTCTTTATGACTTTTTTGAAATGAGCGATGAGGAAATCATCAGTTCCCATAAAAATCAAATCATCTACATATAAGACTACAATAAGAATCTTACCATCGCTATCTTTGATGTAGAGAGTAGGCTCACTGTCACATTTGTCGAAAACGTTGTCCAACAAGTAGGCATCTACCCTGTTGTACCATGCACACGGTGCTTGCTTCAGCCCATAAAGAGCTTTCCTCAACCGATACACTTTGTCTTCTTGGCCTTCTACCTCATAACCAGGCGGTTGCACAACATACACTTCCTCTTTCAGCACTCCATTCAAGAATGTTGATTTTACGTCCATTTGATTAAGTTTCCATTTATGTTGGGCGACAATTGGCACAACTGTGCGCACTATTTCCATCCAAGCAACTGGTGCAAATGTCTCTGCATAATCTCTTCCATGTTGCTACTTGTATCCTTTGACAACGAGCCTCGCTTTATGACTTTCAATCTTGCCATTAACATTGCTCTTGGTCTTATAGACCCACTTCACTCCAATGAATTCTTTTAATTGCAGGAGGTTCACTAACTCCCATGTATCATTATTTTCTATTGCTTCTATTTCTTCCTTCATTGTCGCAACCCATTTTTCTTCTTTGACTACGTCCTCAAAATGGATTGGGTCATCTACATGACAAAACAATGCAAATAAGGAATTCAGACTAGTGCCACCATCAACTTCATCTTGCTCATAAATTTCATTTAAATTTCTGAATTTTGGTCTTCGTGTGCTTGCTCAAGATGGGCTTGACATGTCACTTAGTGTTGCGCTTTGCAACATGATTGGAGAAGCACTTTTTTGACTGCATGACATTGTCCTATTATTGGTTAACGGTGTTGCTTGCTGCCTGCTTTGTTGCGCTTGAATAGGAGTAGAGGGAGTCAATGTTGAGGAATTTCTTGTTGCTGTAAATTCCTCTTTGTCCTCATGTGGTATACATGCTTTCACATTGTCTGTCTTCTCTAAACTTCCATCCCATGCTTCCTCTTCTATGAATTGCACATCTCTACTAATTATGACCTTCTTGGTTGATGGATTGTAAAGCTTGTATGCTTTGGATTCATCACTATATCCAACAAATATGCATTTCTCCCCCTTGTTATTCAACTTCTTCCTTAACTCATCCAAGACATGTGCATATGCCACACATATGAAAACTCTCATGTGAGTGATGCTATGCTTTCTTCCACTCCATGTCTCTTCAAGAACCACATTTTAAACACTTTTGGTTGGACATCTATTCAAGATATATGATGAACAAGTGACAACTTTAACCCAATAATCATTTGGAAAATGATTTGCCTTCAACATACTCCTTGCCATTTCCATAATTTTCCTATTCTTCCTTTCTTCTACACCATTTTGTTGAGGTGTATATCTTGTTGTAAATTGCTTGTGAATTCCATGCTCCCTACAAAATTGAAGGAAGTCATTTGAGATGTATTCGCCACCTCTATCAGTCTTGAAGACTTTGATATAGTGTCCACTTTACTTCTGAAGAAGAGCCTTGTATTGTTGAAAGCGCTCAAACACTTCACTTTAAATTTTAGGAGGTAGACCCATGTCTTCCTTGTGTAGTCATCTATGAAGGTCAATACATAGTGGATGCCACCAATTGATGTTGTCTGCATTGGTCCACATAAATCTAAATGGACAATCTCCAAAGGTGCATTTTCCCTTACTGACCTTGCTGCTGGAAATGTCTCTCTATGTTGCTTGCCCAAGATACATCCTTCACATAGGTTGTCCAATTTTTCTATGAGTGGCAATCCCTTCACCATGCCTTTTCCTATGCAACAAATTCAAACCTCCAAAGTTGAGATGTCCAAATCTCAAATGCCATAACCAATTTTCATCTTTTACCTTTGCTTGAAAGTTTAGTTGTGTGAAAGCTACATCTTTTCTTACATCTTCTTGTGAGTTCATTAATAGTTGTGCTTGTGCACCTTCTTTCAAAGCTGATCTTATTTTTAGGGGAAACATTCTATTGTTTTTGATATGAACCTTTGCAATCGGTTGTCTGCTTGGAGTCCTATCCAAAATTGTGCACACATCGTTTTTGAAAGACATTGTAGCCTTTTTGCATGAGTTGTCTAATGCTTATGAGGTTATGTTTCAAACCGGGGACAAAGTAAACATCTGAGAAGTACTTCTTCTCCCCCTTCTTTGTTAGGATATTAACTCTTCCTTTTCCCATGACAGATACTTTGCTATCAGTCCCTAATGTCACTTCAGATTTCACACTTTCATCTAGATTGGAAAACAATCCTATCTTCCCTCACATGTGGTTGCTACACCCAGAATCTAGATACCATATATCACTTTGTTTTTCTTGTGCTACATTACAAGCTAAAAACATGCTATCATGTTCTGATTTTATTTTGTGAAATTACACTTGGTTTGTTACTAATGACATATTGCTTCTTTCTAAATTCATTTGCATAATGACCATACTTCTTACAGTAATGACATTGAACTTGAGATTTATAATACCTCTAACCTTGTGTTTGATTTTGGCTTGGGCCTTGACTTTGATTTTGATTGTTGCCTCTTCCACTGGAGCTTGAAGGGTTGCTTCTTCCACCTCTATGCGAGCTTATTCCTCTTCCTCTAGCATATGATCTTCCTCTACCTCTAACTTCACCAAATGAAACTTGTGTCTTGAAGGCATGCTCCAATAAGGAGCTTGTTGCTCTAATCAATCTATTTTCATGAGAAATCAGTGATGCGTGAAGCTCATCCACTCAGAAATGTGAGAGATCCTTTGCCTATTCTATGGCCACAATAATGGCATCAAACCTTGCTGGCAGGCTTCTCAAAACTTTCTCAAATATTCTCCTTTCCTCAAGTGTCTCACCATGGGACCTGATTTGAGTAACCAATCCAATTACATGTGCAAAAAACGAGTCTACATTTGTAGACTCTTTCATACAAAGTGTTTCAAAATCTGTTTTCAACATTTGCAGTTTTGTTGTCTTGACTTTTGCCATGCCTTGGTAGGCTCTCTGAAGGGAAAATACTTTCATGGACTCCTTGGAAAATATAGAAGAGGGATTTTGCATCCTTCTTCTTGTTGTCCCTCAATAAATCTCTTTCTGCTTAAACAAGGCATTGTATGCTATTGCACTTGCTGGTTCTTGGAAACCATTCTCCACCAAATCCCAAATGTCTTGAGATGAAAATAGGGCCTTCAGTGTAATAGCCCAATAATCATAATTTTTGCCATTAAATTGAGGTATCTAAGGATTAGTCAAACTTGTGGTGGATGTTGCCATTTCTTAGCATAAAAAAATCTTTCTACCTGCTACTAAATATGTTAAAAAAGAATTTTCCCTCAAAACAATTTTATCTGCTAGTTAAAAAACACCTTTTTTACACTAACAAATTTTAACCCACTCTCATAACATGTTAGAAAATTTTACACTGAAGAGGAGAGGAGTCTAGATCAGAATTCAATTGCTGCAAGGTAAGTATTATGAGAATTCAATTGTGTGGAGGTATGTCTTATGTTGCAGCAAGGATATCGCAACTCACATTCATGTGAAAAATGGAGGTTGCACCTCCAAGTGAAAAACACAAAAGACATATTGCGATTTACCCATCAATGGGTTGCGGAGTAAATGTCTATAAAACTCCGTAAAACTGGTTTCACGTGCCCACCAATATTTCCTCCACGATTTTCTTCTCATTAACTCATAGACTTTGACCCTCTCTTGCTCTCTAACTTTTCCAACATTGAAAATGACTTTTACATCGAGAGTGAATGTTTGCCCATATTTATTTACCAACTTCATTAAGTGCCTAAACTTTTCTGATGTGTTGTGGAAATTAATATGCAACATGAGCAATTTTACATAGTAATTGGTTTTTCTGAACTTGCCCCTGTTTGGAGTGTGGGCAAGAATTGCGGAGTTCATGTTTGCCCATATTTATTTACCAACTTCATTAAGTGCCTAAACTTTTCTGATGTGTTGTGGAATGGTTAGCGTTGTACTCCTGCTCTCACTTCAGTACTTTCCCCTGCAAACAAAATCACCACTGTGTAGTAGTTGACTAGACAAGCATAGTGTTTATCCATGCTTTTAAGCCACAAGAAACCAACCTAATGAAATAGTGGAGTTGAGGCTTTTTGGGTTTCCTTACCTAGTGGTAAAGCATACTCCTATCTGTTGGTTACTTCTTCACGAACATATACATGAGGCTATGTTTTCTTGCTAGACAGATTGAATATTCAATCCTTCCCAACGACAGACGGGATAGACATCCAATCGTCTGAAGACAAATAACTTATATGGAGACAAATAAATAATTAATGATTACTATTTTAAAATTTGATAATGTGTAATATCTATTTTTAAAATTTCCATTATAATATTTAATGGAAAATTAAAAACTTCCGCATAGGACTTTCCCGATGCCAATGAGTGGTTAATGAAATGTGATCACATGGGAGGTCAATGAAATCCGATGACATCGAATGTTGTGAGGGGCGAGCGACAGATATTGAATATTCAATCCTTCCTAACGACAGACGGGATAGACATCCAATCTTCCGAAGGCAAATGATTTATATGGAGACAAATAAATAACCAATGATTACTATTTTAAAATTTGAGAATTTGTAATATCTATTTTAAAATTTAGATTATAATATTTAATGGAAAATTAAAAACTTCTTTCCCGATGCCAATGAGTGGTTAATGAAATGTGATCACTTGGGAGGTCAATGAAATCCGATGACATCGAATGTCGTGAGGGGCGAGAGACATAGACATCGAATCTTCTGAAGCACAAAAGACAAATTTAAGGATCTGAAGCTCAACTCTCTTTGAAGCTGATACATAAATGGACATAGTTGGAGTGAATAAATGTACGAGGGGAGATGTAGAGATAGTTGCAGGTATTAAACTATAATGTCCAGGAAATTGTGATGTAAAGGTTGTGTTTCTAGTGAATAATAAGTCAAGGTAGTTTAAAGCGATGATATGGAGAATTGAGAAGCGTGGAAGGAAGATCTTGAAGTTTCGAAGCGGGTTATTTTTGTGTTTGGCCTGGCCGTAGAAGTTATTTTACATTTGATTTTTCAGAATTTTTGTAATCCAAACCATTCGGTACCTCTGGTAATCTAGTGGCGCATTTGTTAAAATGGCCACGCCTTCGTCTTCTTCTTTGTCATCCCATGTTTCCATTACTACCACACTGAGTCGCCTCAATATCGAACTCTCGACGACGCCTATGTCAACACACGACACATTCCACGTTTCGGAAGCAGTGCCACCAAACAGAGAAGCATCTACGTCCTACGAACGGGTACGCACATAATTTTAAGTTTATTTCTATTTTATGCATAGTTACTTCAATTCGACTTCTTAATGTTTTTGATTATGCAGGTGGTTCAAGCAAGATCATTGCTAGTGTTGGCGAAGACTCAGCTTCCCTTTCCAATCACTCTCATAAAAACAAGACTGGTACGCTTATGTTGGTGCATTGTGTAGAAAATAAATTATATATTTTCAACATCGTCCCAAGTGATTAATTTCACTAATTTCAATTTTTTTCCATTTTTAATTTGTCTTTGGATACCTTCAGATTCGCTTTCTGCTCGTACACTAGCCAAACGAGAATTCCCTCCAGGATTTTGGAAGGATGATATTATTGATGCAATGATATCATCTAACAAGGTTGGTATTCTCAGTGGTTGTTCGTTAGAGGTTTTGTTTGTAAGCTATTATGGTTGACACTTCAACTTGTAAGAATCATAAGCAATCCTTTTCTAAAATATTTTGGTTGACCTGAATAAATTTTAGCAGGCAGTAGCGGACGAGAAGCGCATGGATACATTAATAGCTGAGATTAAGAGTATGTTTAGAGGTATGGGCGATGGGGAAACGAATCCGTCTGCGTATGACACTGCTTGGGTCGCAAGGATTCCAGCAGTTGATGGCTCTGGCCACCCTCACTTTCCTCAAACCCTCCAATGGATTCTTCAGAATCAGTCCAAAGATGGCTCTTGGGGCGAAGAATACCATTTCTTAACATATGACAGAGTACTCGCTACTCTTGCGTGTATTATTACTCTCACCGTATGGCGCACTGGCGAGACACAAGTTGCGAAAGGTTTGAAAGATTAATTTATTTAATAAACACAAGTTGGGAAAGGTTTGAAAGTTTAATTTATTTAATGATAAATTAATGGTGTATTGTCTGGTGTAAAAATGTATGCATGTTTCCATACACCATATATTTATAGCTGTAAATAATATATAAATATCTTGCAGGCATTGAATTCCTCAAGAAACATGCTGGAATGATGGAGGATGAAGCGGACAATCAGCTGCCAAGTGGATTTGAAATTGTCTTTCCTGCTATGCTAAATGAAGCAAAACAGTTATGCTTGGATCTGCCTTATGAGCTGCCATTCGTTAAACAAATGATTGAGAAGCGGGAGGCTACGCTTAAAAGGTTGATCAAACTATAATCCTGATGCTCTTTTGTCAAGCTTAACGCCATTATCAATTACCCTTACCGTCGTGGTGGTGTGTGAATCAGGATTTCCACTTATGTTCTCTGTACCGCTCCAACTATTTTCTTGTATCATTTGGAAGGCCTGCAAGAAATAGTAGAGTGGCACAAAATCATCAAACATCAATCCAAGGATGGATCATTCCTCGGCTCGCCGGCATCTACAGCCGCTGTATTCATGCGTACACGGAACACCAAGTGCTTGGAATTCTTGAACTTCGTCTTAATGAAATTCGGAAACCATGGTATCAACAAAACAATTTGATTTTACCGAGGCATTTTTTTTGTGACAAAAATTAAATTGAAGATTACCAACTGAAAATTTGTAATTGTAGTGCCGTGTCACTATCCCCTTGATCTGATGGAACGTCTGTGGGCGGTCGATACTGTTGAACGGCTAGGGATCGCCATTTCAAAAAGGAGATCAAGGACGCATTGGCTTATGTTTACAGGTATCATGCCTTTTTATAATTCACTTGCTGATCACTTTATTGATGGCCGAATTTTCTTATCTCAGAGATTGATGCGCACCCATTGGGACGAAAGAGGCATTGGATGTGGAAGAGAGAATCCTGTCACTGATATTGATGTTACGGCCATGGGTTTTCGAATCTTGAGACTACACGGGTACAATCTATCCTCAGGTACTAAACGAAAATGTTACGTAAAGAACTATATTTTGCTGGCAATTGTGCCTAGTCGTTGAATTCTTTCAGGCCGTTGACGCCTGCAGCCTACGTTTTTGGCAGATGTTTTAAATTTTTTTAGAGATGAGAATGGAGAGTTCTTTCGTTTCTCGGGTCAAACACGGAGAGGAGTAACAGACATGTTAAACCTCAATCGTTGCTCACACGTTGCAATGCCGGGAGAAACGGTGATGGAAGAAGCAAAACTCTGTACCGAAAGGTATTTGCGGAACGCTCTGGAAAATGTGGATGCCTTGGACAAATGGGATCATAAAAAGAATATCCGGGGAGAAGTATATAATATTATTGCCGGCTCTTTTAACATCTCAGTGTTGCTGCCACCTAAACCTCACATCAATGAGTGTATATATTTGCAGGTGGAGTACGCCCTCAGAAATCCATGGCTTAGGAGTCTGCCAAGGCTGGAGGCTAGAAGCTACATTGAACATTACGGGCCAAACGATGCATGGCTTGGGGAAACTATGTATAAGTAAGATACGCACCCTGTAATATTTGTAATTTTTATTTCCAATATAGTGCCGTTTTTTTAGCTTGCTAAACATCAAGTATTTTAATGTAAAATTGAGGGGAGCAGTATGCCATACATTAACAACCACAAATATTTGGAACTGGCCAAACTGGATTTCAATAATGTGCAGTCCATGCAGCAAAATGAGATTCGCAATCTTGGAAGGTGTTGTATATCTTGCTTATTCGCTATTTTTTGGTTTTTTATAAATAATATGCTCCAAGACATATGTCTCTAACTTACGTACTCAAAGTAGTGTACCTGGCTTTGTTCAAAGATGGTGGAAATCATCGGGCTTTGCAAAGCTCAACTTCACACGCGACCGTGTGGCTGAAATATATTTCTCTATCGCGTCTAGTATGTTTGAACCAGAGCTCGCTACATGTAGAGCCATTTTTACCAAAACTACCGTCTGCATTGTCACTTTAGACGATCTATATGACGCGCATGCATCTTTGGAAGACATCAAGCTGTTCAACGAAGCAGTTAAAAGGTAGAGATTTAGCATATCTAATAATCTCTTTTATGTATATTAATAGATGAAAGAGAAAGTTTCTGTAATTATTGTTGCTGCTAAACCATGTATACATGCCCATTCCTGTCTCTGTTATAGATGGGATCACTCTCTGTTAGACCGAATGCCGGAGCACATGAAAATATGCTTCCTTGGTCTGTACAATGTGGTTAATGAAATAGCAGAAGAAGGGCGCAAGAGACAGGGCCATGACGTGCAAGGCTACATTAGAAATTTAGTATGTAAATTAAACTTAATTACTAGTGTTTGATATTAAAGGAGCTTTTCAGTTTCCACAAAGGAACGATTAAATACGGATTATGGACTTATCGGTCGTATGATCTATGGCAGTGGGAGATCCTGCTTGAAGCATTCACGAAAGAAGCAGAATGGTCGAAAGCTGAATATGTGCCGTCCTTCCATGAATATATAGAGACCGCTAGTATCTCAATATCAGGGCCGACTCTCGTTCTGATCAGTGTTCTTTTCACTGGAGAGATTCTTACAGATCACATACTCTCCCAAATTGATTACCGATCCAAATTTTCATATCTCATGGGATTGACAGGGCGTCTCGCGAATGATACCAAAACTTACCAGGCAGTGTCCTCAATCTCTTATAATCCATCTTCTTAAACACTTGTTATTTATAATCCATCGTAAACACTTGTCATTTATTTGAACGACTCCTGATTATTTACTAATTATGCAGGCTGAGAGAGGTCAAGGCGAGGTGGTTTCTGCCATTCAGTGTTACATGAAGGAGCATCCAGAAATCTCGGAGGAAGAAGCTCTCGAATATGTTTATAGTCTCATGGAAAGCGCACTCGTAGATTTTAAGTGGGAATATCTGAACACAAAAGACGTGCCGAACAATTGCAAGAGACTGGTTTTTGATAATGTAAGATTAATGCAGCTGTTTTACCAAGAAGGAGACGGTTTCACACTTTCGCATGATAGGGAAATTAAAGATCACGTTAAAAAGATACTCTTCGAACCCGTCGCCTAGAATAAATTAGAATAATACCTGCAGGGTGCAGGATAAACAACCAGGATGGAAAGTCGCTGAGCCACATCTTATTGATTTTGATTAATTTTTCTAGTGATATAAAAGTTTTATAGATTAAACTGAATGTAATTTTCGAGAAATGAAAAATATATTTTTTAAATGCAACAGTTTTATTATTTTAGGTTTTGAACTTTGAAGTTGAAGTCCCAATCAGTATGTTCAAATTTTGACAAAATTGAACATTTTCATTATTTTTTTTGAATATTTCCTTTTTACAATGATGTATATTGTAAAATTCAAATTCTCACAGAATTGAAAATTTTCATTATTATTTTTTGAATGTAGAAGTGAATTGAATATTTTTCTTTTTACAGTAGAATATATTGCAAGATTCATTATTATTTTTTACAGTAGAATATATTGCAAGATTCATTATTATTTTTTGAATGTAGAAGTGAATGAAATATTTTTCTTTTTACCGTAGAGTATATTGCAAGATTCAAAGTGTATGTTGTAAAATTTAAATAGGGTTTTATTTTTAAGTTTCAATTAAGTCACAATTTTTTTAATAAAATTGTAAATTTATAGGTTTTCTAGTATATAAATATGTGGTATATAATAGTTAGTATTTGTCATTTAGTTTAAATATAGGTAATTGGAATATAAACTTCACACAATATGTGAGGTGATTAATTAAATTTCATTAAAAAAAAGGAAATGAAAGTGAAAATATTGTGTTAAAATGTTGTTTTTTGGTGAGCCTCCTATATCATTGGTTGTAATGAACTTTTATAACCTTATTTTTTGGGCAGTGTTTGGTTCAAATTGACATGTTAAACTTACTTTCAAGTCAATGAGATGTCAATTCCAAGAAACTTGTTTTTCACAACCAATTGCCTCCTATAAAGTTCATGGGAATTGAAAATGATTAATATATAGTTGAATGCAATTGTATTTGTGGCAGTGAAGACATGAGAATATGGAACAAATTTTTTATTGTTATATCTCAAATGACTTCTCTTTCTTTTGCATAGCAAAATTGAGTTGGGATGATCTATGATTTTTTATTTAGTATTAAAGTATTTTTTAAATTAAATTGTAAAGACAACTTAATTAATATCTATGAATAATTCACAATAACAATTGTTTTACTATTAATTTAACAACTAAATTATAACTAGCACATTTATATAAATTAAATCACTAGTAACTATAGATCGATATCCAAAAACTTAGTTTCTCATCCAAACACTTGGTTTCTAAAAAACATTGAAAAATTTTAAATATTTAAATAAATAAAATATATCATTTTTTTCTTTTCAATTTTTTTCTAAATATTATAAGTTTGTCTATGATTTGTGATTGAGTATTAAATTTTTACATGGCAACTGAGACTAATCTTGTGAGTTTGGTTCAAGGAAAAAAGTTAAAACAACTTTAACAAACCAATTAAAACATATGAGAAATTGAAGACTAACCTCCAATTAATTGTGGAGCAATTTTAGTGACTTGAAATAGAGTATGGAACTTCAAAATGAGATCCTTATAATGTCCGAGGTGGAGCTTCAAATTAATCACAGAAAAATAATTAAAAAAAAAAAAACTATTAATTTCTTGAATTCCTTTTACATGCCAGAGCAACAAATATTAATAGAAAGGAATTAAAAAAAACTATTAATTTCTTGAATTCCTTTCACACACGAGAACAACAAACATTAATGGAAAGGAATTAAAAAAAAAAATATTAATTTCCTGAATTCTTGAAATTCAATTTATTGTTATAAGATCAATTTCTTGAATTTTTATATAGGCTTAAATAAAAAAATTTAAAAAAGTTGGGAAAAAAACGTTGACTAGATCATAAAAATTAATAACTATACTTCAATAAAACTTTCTTTCTTAAGAAAAAAGTGCTCACAAGATTCTAAAAAATAATAAGTAATTATCATAATAGTTATTAATTATAAAAACTATGTGTAAACCAAAAAAATAAGATTAATGTAATTGGAATTGAAATAAATACAAAAATACAAAAAATATAAGTCAAATAAAAAAATGAAAAAATCTAATAAAAAAATTATTGTGATTCTTTTTTAACTATTTTTTCCTCTTTGTGATCTTAAATAACCATAAAAAAAGGACAAACAAAAAAATATAAGTCAAACTTAATAGTTATGTTCCTTTTTTATGTTCCTTAACACACTTGTGGGATAGTTTGGTTGATATCATATATAATAACACAACTAATTTAAGTTTCAATGAAATAGTCTCACCCATTTTCTTGTAGGGTATGATATAGAAAAACATGGAAAGTCGTGACATGGTTTCTTTATTTGTAAGTATACATTCCCAGAATATAAATAATAAAATAAGTCATTTAGTGGGAGATATAAATATAGTGGAAGATATAAGTCTACAAGAAAATTCTTCAATGTATGATGGAGATGTGGAAAAGAAGGGAATTCTAGATTTAAGACTTTTGTGGTTAATATCTTTTAACTTAGTAATAGGAGAACCCACAGTAAAAACCATTTTTCGTCAACGTTTCAAATCCCAACAGGGATCCATTATCAGGACTGTTATTAAGTGTTGATAGTAGAAGAGCTCAATTGCGAGATATAAATTGTTATGAGGTAAGCTGTTTTGATTTAAGGAAAACGAAGGTAGTGCTTTAATGATAAATATTATCCAAATATTTAAGTTTTTAATTAAATTAGGTTTATTTTAATTTTATTCATACAATATTAATTGATGATGATAAATTAATCCTATTACTAAATAGTAAAAGTGAAATATCTTAGAATATATTTTCTTTTAATAATTGAATTAATTTTTTTCATAATAAATATTAATTTTAGTTTATAATAATTAAAATAATTTAATTTATAATAATAATTTCTAAAATGACCAAGATTGATTGATGCGTGATTTTTAATGGAGAGTGGCTGGATGCGTGCTCTGGCGATCCCGCACCCTGCTGCGCCTCTGAACTGACCCCTCTGCATGCCTGCGCCTGGCAGCGTTGCTGCTAGGCTGCATCCTCCCTCTGCTGACCCCCTTTACGCCTGGGCCTCCTGCCCTCTCTTTCCTCTGGGCCTTCTGCCCTCCCCTCCCTCTGGGCTTCCGCTAGAGCGCCATCTGCGCAGCCGACCTAGCCCGCAATGGATCCTCCCATTCAGGATCAGGAAGATCTGGAGAAGACTTTTGCTTCGCTCATCCCAGAGAACACCTCGGAGAAAATCCGTCCTACAGCTTCAAAGTTTATCAAAAAACTTGATGAAATCCCGGAAGTCTCGCTCCCTCCCGAGGAGAGCTGTTGTTGCCTTGGCAGAACGTGGTTTGGTAGGCCAGTCCATGGGACTATGGCCTTCTCCCCACACAGTCCAACGTTGGGTAGAAAGGAACTGGAACTCGATAGTCCAAGGAAAGATAGCAATAAGGTTCTGTGGGAGGGGGTTTTTCACCTTCCTCTTCGAATCAGTGGAGGATCGTAATCTCATCTTCAGAAACGGCCCTTACTTTATGGATACCAGAGGCCTTTACCTCAACAGATGGACCCCTGACTTTGATCCTGAGATGGATGTTCCCAACACTGTCCCTGTTTGGGTTCGCCTTCCCCATCTGCCTCTCCACTGCTGGGGAGATGAATCGGTGAAAGCCATCGGGAACGCTGTTGGGAAATATATTGACAGATCGGAACCAAAGGAGAACATGCACGCATGTGCACGGATATGTGTAGAAGTTGATCTGGGAAAAGGGTTACCGGAAGCAATCAAACTTAAAGTCGACCAGTGGACGCACATACAGCAAGTGGACTACAAGCAGCTTCCTTTCAAGTGCAAGGTATGTCACGAATATGGCCATTTTGCTAATAGATGCAGTAAATCTGAATCAATAGATTCTGTTAACAATGTTGAAGCTCTTGAAGAAGCATGGGAAATAGTCAAGAAGAAAAAATCAAACCCCCCTCCAGGAGCATCCTCAAAGCCCCCCTCTGAAACCCCCCTCCCCCCCTCCCAACCCTCTGGATCTGGCCCTTCCTTCTTCCCTTCTTCCTCCAATCCTTTCGAAACTCTGTCTGCAGAGGAACCCCCATCCCCTCCCCCTTCCCCGAGAGGCCCCAAGGAAACTCCTACCTC